>CAODLS011827933.1:0-14345 GCA_948243855.1 Flueggea neowawraea | reverse complement strand
GACATGTACCTGAAGGTAAGTTCTAAATATGGGTGGCATTTTGTGTGAATGGGGTATATGCATCATAGTTAACTATGCTTGTGCTAACATGCACGTATGCACACTTAGTCGACTACTTGTCTAAGTGAATTATAGTATTACCCAAGATTATGACCTAGTTACGCACTCTTTCTGCCAAGCTTTGTGTACATTTGTTTGCTTCTAAATTCATTGTCTGTTCCCTGTGCTGACTTCAAAATTTGGCTCTAGATGGCCGCAGGCAGATTTATACATCTCCAGAAAAGAATTCATCAAATAACACCTCGTAATGTATTTATACATCTCCAGAAAAGAATTCATCAAATAACACCTCGTAATGTATTAATTGTTAGGACTCGTTATTTTATATTAGAAATCCCAACTCTTGTAGGCATGCTGACCTGCTACATAGAACCTCAGTTTCTAGGTAATTGCAGGGCTGATTGTTATTTCTGTGCAGGAACACCCTGGAATTAGCAAGAGCGATAGGAAGAGAATATGCAAATTGATGGATTGCAGGAAGTTGTCGGTGGATGCCTGTATGCACGCTGTGCAAAATGAGCGTCTTCCCTTGCGCGTAGTTGTACAGGTCCTCTTTTTTGAGCAGGTTAGGCAAGCAACATCATCTAGTGGCAACAGCGCACTTGAAATGTCCGGGTCAGTCAGGTCTTTACTTCCCGGTGGCTCTCATGGGAGCTCGAGGTCTACTACAACCAACACAGAAGAGGACTGGGATGCCGTGCCGACGGCCGAAGATATCAAGGCTTTGAAAGGCGAACTTACAACTTTGCGCCTAGGGAGTGGCGGCAGCGATAGGAACCCAAATGAAAATGCTAAAAGTGATGCTGAAAAATACGCTGCCAATAAAGTGAAAGGTCTGCTAATGTCAAAGATTTTCTCAAAGCTTCGTTCAAGCAAAGAACAAAATGGCGATATCAGCAGTTCCGATACATCTGATGGTCCTGGTTCGGTTGCCGCAGAGGAAACAAAATCCACTCCTTCCAGAAGCAGAAGGCATTCGGTATCATAGATGCGGAACCTCTTAAGCAAAACTAAGGCAATGCATTTGTTGGCTTGTAAGATCAACTCACTCAATTGACCATTAGGAAATTAGAATCCACTCACTTTCTCCAGCTGAAACTCCTGGGATTTTGGTGCGGAAAAAGAAAGGTCACAACCTGGGAATAGATTTGTATGCATATTCGCTGTCAGTTTTTGGTTTCTCAATGACGTGGGAAGGAACTATTGCTCCATCTTTGTTTCAAGTTCAAGGTTGGCTCTGATAATGAGCAGTTTTGAGTACAGCTCGTCCCACTAGATCCCGGGAGCCTCCACTTTAGTGTTATTAGAAGCGAGCCTGAAGTAGTGGTGAGCTTCCATGCAAAGCACAGTTCAAGCCTATGTTTGTATGTGCCTTAACACGTCTTTTAGATGATAATACCAAAAACTAAGATGCACTTGATAATGGTGATTTTCCATACAAATAAATCCTGGTTCCGCCAAACCATGCTTGAACAAAAGCAACAATGAAATGAAGGCCCACAGTAAATGGTAATATGAACCAACCATTTCACATAGCTTGTGAACAACTTAGAGTCCAATAAGCCTTGGTGATCCATGAGCTGCACCTAACCTAGTTAATTCTTTGAATGGGTTTCACCCAATATCTGCAAAATTTTCAGAAAGAAGACACATATGCAGCTACAAACTTGCCATTTTTATGTTTTTCCCCCCCGGTTCCTGGATTTTTGTTTTTATTTTATTTTTTGGTTGGATTACGAAGTGGGATTTTTCTTCTTTTTCTTTTTTTTTTCTTTAACCGCAAAGCATCACCAAAAGTGGACCGAGCTACTCAGAAATCTTCACGGTTAATGCAGCATTTTCCAAAAAGATTGGCCTACTACATATATTTCTTGAAGTGAATTGAAATTAGCTAACAAACATGATTCATTAATAAAAACGTGAAACTAGATATCTCACACTTTAGGCAAAAAAATTAAATATTAGATAAGATACTTTCTATTTTTAATATCCAATAATATAGCATGTGATTTTAAATAACTAAAAAAGAGAACATTGAATGCAATTATATAGTCACTTCAAGAATGGAGGCAAATTCCACAATAAAGCAAGAACCCTAATCGAAATTTAAAAGAAAAAATAGGAGAATTATATGACGAAAATGGTATCTTCTGGTTCGGGTTTGGTTTGAACCCAACTCTTTCAAAGTTCATTCATTCTACTCCAAATTGACTTGACTTTGATTTAGTGGTTGTCTATGCTTCATATCATAAAAGTCCCAATTCTTTACATCACCCACAAATTAAGCCGTGTTTTAATCTCAAAAGGTATTATGCCCCATCATTCGCCCGAAACCACATTAGTCAATGTGGGCATGTCTTATTTTTCCTATCTCTTATTTTAATACTACTCAAATTCTAAAGACAAGTAGGCCAAGTAGATAGCCCTCAAAAGATGATCTCCAACATTTTTTTTGTTTCTTGCTGCTAAAAATTATTTTGAGAGATAAGTGATGACTTTTCAAAGAAAAAAGAGGACAATTATTTTAGGTTAGGATATTATTGGATAATTTGCAGAAATATCCTTTCTAGAGTTCGGCCTTTTTTCCTTGAAAACCAGTTTTTTTAATTCGTTTGGATAGAAATTCTGAGACGCATAATATATGAATTTGAAATTTAAATTTCAATTTAAATAAATAAATTTCTTTTTAAAAAGGTTAAATTAACTAAAAAACATGAACTTTGTCTTATTAATAAATATGTCACGAATTTTTAATTTTATCATAAAAAAAATATGAACTTTAAGTATTGTAACAATTGTATCATCAGTTATCTTCAGTTAATTTTTTTATCTATTTACTAGTGTGAGAGTCTATGTGACATCTGACGTGGACATAGGCGCTGATGTGGTTTTAATTTTTCTGAAAATAAGAAAATAATTTAAATACAATTGTTTGAAATCAGACTCATCTATGTCTACGTCAGATGTCACATGAATTGTCATGGATGTGGCTTAATAAAATAAAATAATACGAACTTTAATTATTTTTGCATTTATGGCAAAATTTTCTTTTATCAATTTTTGTAAGATTGAAGGACAAGTCGTTCCGTACATTACAAAAAATAACATGTCATTTACAGTATTAAGTTGCAGTGGACAAAACAATACTTGAACGACCCATCATTTACTTTTCATCCAAAACAACGTGTCGTTGTTTTCTGCGATCAGACGACAAGGATTTCTTGTACTAATAAACTATTGGTTGTTCTTTTAGTCATGACACACGACATGTCGTTCTATTTATTCGAACGACCTGTCTTTTGGTATTGCTGATTGTGTCTGATTCTACTCACGTGGACGATTGCCACGTAGCACTGATGACTATGTCAGCATGCCGTCAGTGTCAGGTCGATATTTTCCTTTTTTTTAACATTTTTGTTAGTAAATACAAAAATGACTAAAATTCGTGTTATTTTATGTTATTAAGCTCAAATGGATGGAAAAATTAACTGAAATATAACGAATGACACAATTATTAATATACCCAAAGTTTATATTTTTCTAAAATAAAATTAAAAATTTGTGACATATTTATTAATTGGACCAAAATTTGTGTTTTTTCATGAAAAATAATAATGATAAAGACAAAAGTAAATTTATGAAAAATTAATGCTGACACATATAAGTTTAAGGATAAATTAAGCCATTCTTTTACTTTGTTCTCTTAAGAAGTTCAACAAGGATTTCGCCCATGAATCAAATTCGGCAATCACTCAATAAGTTGTAACTTAACTAGATTCAATAATTTTTTGATAAATTATTTTATTTGTTTTAATTAAAAATCAAACTTAATATCTTTTAGTGTTACAATTGACTCTCATACTAATAAATTACAATACCATTGTTTTTTTTGGTTTTTACTTCTTAGGATTTTTTTCCCCAAATGTACTTTTTAGGACGTTGAACTTTCTCATTTAACTTATTTCAACCAAGCAAATACATAGTATGTTTATTACATGATTAACATTTTATTTTAAGATATAATGATGACTTTAATCGGGAAGATTCAGAAGATAAACGACTTCATTATTGACTCACTAAGTAAACTTAGCAAAAGATAAGATAAGGTAACAAGGCTGCCGACCACATTGGCTAAAATTTTTACCAACTAATAATATCGAAATCTCCGACCAATTCCTTTTTACCTAAATCACTCTCATGTTTTTAGGTGACATTTCCCACTAAAGAACAAACTTCTTTTCCTCAATCTTTATGGGTTAGAGACCCTTCTTTAGGAGACTTTTTTTTTCACAAAACACCTAACAATTGTACTTACATGGAGTGAGCTTACAGACCTAAACACCTAAACATGTTAATTAATCCAATTTGGTATAGATTATAAGATATGGTAACTTTATAATTGAAGACAATCTCAGTCAAAATTTGCCTAACACTTACACTCACACCGACTTGGCCTAATCCACCACACACACGTGTTTTTTGGATAGATTAGTCCAATGCTTTATATCATCATATTCCAATTAATTGCCCTGTTTCATTGCTTTGCAAATATTGGATGCATCCGTGGAACAATCAGAATATTACTAGTTTTTGAAGTTTGAAGTTGAAAGCTCATCCTAATCTCCACCAACTTCATCATCATGACTTTGACCAAGAAAAACAAGATTTGAAGATAATCTAAGATTTAGGATTGTTCATCAAAATCAAATCTCATATTAGAATTACGTGCTTGTTTAAGTATCTATTGAAAGGGCAAAAAAAGAACTATATAATGAAAAAGAAATGAATATTTGTTTTTTTTTCTGAATTTGCAGATATATAAACTCATGATAGTATGGTCAAATTTGTTTTTATATAAATAATAGAATAATCAAATTTTTCTTTGCCGCGTGAATAATCAAATTTTAATTTTATGTCCATAATACACACTTAACCATTTTAAGTAATTTGTTCGTCTAAAAGTGGAATTCAACTTTCTTCATTCATAATTGGTAAAAAAAATGTTTTGAAAATTTGATTCTAAATTTCTAAATTCTTATTGAATCAAAACAAATGACATCTTTAAGATTAAAAGAGTTGACGAGATCACAAATTTAACTTTCAAATCGGTTTCCATGTCTCTCGAAGTGAAAATTGTATTTACTTGTGTTGGGCGCATTTATTGGGCTAGCCACGTAGCGTAATGGGAAAATGTCGTCACTGTAGGTAATAAATAGAAGGCTTGTGCAAGTTGGTGAAATTTCATCCCAGAGGTAGAACTTGGACCGATTTCGCCTTTGCGTAGATGAAAGCGCCCGAGTCCGATAATACTTATGAAAGGCCTAACTAAGGGTTGCAAAGGGAACAAGACTCGAGAGCAAAGACATCAGGGTTAAATACATCCGGAAGATTGAATGTGGCAACAGAAAGATGTGTGCACAAGATGTGAGCCGAGGATTTAGGAAGTAACTCTTGGGGACCTTCAGTATAAATACACAAAGAAAAGCACAGCAAGCGAACACACATCATAGACCTAAACTTTTGCAATTTCGTTTTCTGGATTTTTAGTTTCTGTTTCTTGTCTTTACCTTTCCAAGTTCATTTGTTTGTTGGAAGCATGACGGATTTTAAAAATTTCTCTGCTAAACAAGTAAGCATTTAGGACTGCAATTTCAATTCTTGTAATTTAATTTCAGTCAAGTTACTTACATTACTTTTCACTGCCATTTACTTTGCTTTCTTTTACTTGTTTTCCTTTACTTTTCATTGTCCAATCACTTTATTTACATAATTGTTGACGGTGTTTGTGTGGTGGTTACTGTCATACTTCACATGTTAACTTTTGGTTCCTGCAATATTTATTTTTATTCAAACTTTAGTTTTCTTGATTACTTTTAGTTTACATTTCTTGCTCTTAAAAGTTCTAAGTTTTAGACATCTCTGAACCCCTTAGTCAAATTTACATGGTCACCTGCCCTACTTTTACTCGGTTATAATTCTTGGACACCACCATCCTCGAACACAAAATTTCTCCAACAACTTGTTAATTAAATAAACTTCTCTGCATAAGAAGAAAAAAAAAAATGAATGGATTGCTTACGATAACTCACGAAAATGATGTAAAAGCGATCTTTCCAAATTGAAAACCGTTAAAGAAGAAGAGATAAATTGGTCAAACGATAACCCAAAGAAAGGAAAAAAGAATCAAGTAAAAACATTTACCATAATGAAGGTAAGAAGTCAGAGTGGAGATAATGAGTCAGTGAGTGCCTATTCCGTAATGGGTTTTTTGACTTTTGAAAATCAAAGTTTTAACTCCAGCGGGAAATAATTGATCACGCACAGTGATCTTCTTAATTTGTCAGATTTTCAGTCTCGTCATGCTTCTTAAGATTTTCTCTGCTGTATTGATCCCGTGAAGTCTAAAAAAGGACCCGACCCAATCTAGCCGTTGTCTTGCTTTTCCCTTTGTTTACCTAGTTGGTGACTCGTTTATTGGGCATTCCATAACAGGCGTTTGTTGCATGCTCCAACCTATTCCACAGTCCACACCCGCAAAAATATTTGTGCTTGTCTCGGACTTGAGACAATTTATGAATTTGTTTTTGTCAGTTTATCGTAATACTTGGTAAATTATTTTAATTTCAAATAAAATTTTTTATCGAAACTCAAAACACTGACCAAAGCTCTTTCACACACACAACCTCTTCTCATTTTTTATTCACCCATATTTTCCCAAAATCCATAAAGACTAAATATAGTTAATTTTAGAGCGATATAATAGAAGAGTAATACAGAGAAAAATTAATAATTGCAGTTTATTGATACAGAGTTAGAAAGTAAAAGAGAGTAGGAAAAAGGCAGAAATGTACTTGACATGCGTTTGGTTTAGGTTTAAATAAATAACGAGTGCAAGGAGTTGGTTAGTAGTGTTAGAATCAAGTTGATGAAAATAAATAATAAATAAGCATAAAACAGAGTTAGAAAGGCAATTGAATAAAGAAGATGGAACGAAAAGGTCACAATCTCAGAACCTCCTGTATGGATCATATCTCCAAAACGAAAGCCACCATATATACCCACTTGTACTACATATCTTTTCTTTCTTTCTATCAAATGTTATAAGAAAATATACCTGGTTTAAGTCGAAACAAGTTTTCCTTTTCAGAATTCGATTCACGAAATTATGTGTGAATTTCTTGAAAATACCCTTTAAAAATGTGATACTGTTAAGACAGTTTGATAAAATGACTCGATTTTTAAACCGAATTCTCAGGATATCAAGTAATGCTCAAAATGAAGAAAAATGGAAAAGACCGCACAAACAAAGAGAGCAAATAAAAGGCAAATCTCCCGTCAATTGCGTCATATATTGAAAGCACAACACACCCATAAAAAGAATCCTCTCCCCAACGCCACAAAGTCCGTCCACAAAAGTTCCCCATTATGACTATATCTATTCATATATGAATATGTTTTTGGACCATTTAAGGACATCCCTACCCCCACCATTAGGACCAAATTGTGGTCCATTATGGTTTCATCGTTCACTACCCCTTTTATTGAGAAAGATACTGCCATCCCTTGATTAACCAAATCAATAGACATTCAACTCACCGTATATATAATCAACAAGGAATTGATACGGCTCCAAAAGGCTATAGTATTTAAAGGTAGATCATATTCCGATTCATATACATTCTTTTATAATCTAATCAATATCTCTTTCTCAATCCAAATCCCATGAGAACCGTTTTGCACATTTTGGTTGGAATATCACTAAAAAGATGACCATCCCCACATAATCAAAAGAAATCCCAACACTGCGTTTGGCTGCAAGAGGATCTTAAAAGTAGGATATTCTCCTTCTACCACAAAAGCCCATATCTTCTCATTCCCTTCTCTTTTGTTTTCTTTCTTTTTCTCTCCCTGTTATCTCCCGAATTGATCCCCTGTTAATTTAAAAAAAAACTACAAAACCCATTTTAAAAAAAAAGCTAAAGATAAGTCATTTCTTGCTTTTTAAACTTGTTAATTCAGATTTCAGATTCTTTCTGAAGTTTAGAACTCTCTAGGATCAACAAAAATTGAGCCTTTTGGGAGTGACTTGGTCCAGTCACCGATAGACCCGTCACTGTAGTCTTCCCCGAGTCTCTTGATACACCACAAATCTTCCGCGCACGATAGCATTTTCCAGTGCGGAATTCCTAGCCTGAGCGGTTCGCCACTTGCGACCTCCGTGACTACAACTCCGCAACCTCGCTCTTTCGCCAAGTTATGCGCGTGTGCGCACAACGCTTTGATCATTTTAACCGCGCGTGGCCCTTCGCCTCCTAAGCCATACATAAAATGTAATCCAAACGGCCTAAAGACCTCTGGTACCGAAGGCAACCTCAAAAACGGCAGCGCTTTGTCCACCGCTCTAGTCGTTTTCGCCAACGTCTTCTTCACGCGCGAAACACCACGCACTTCCAGTCTAAAAACATCGTTACAGTTCCACACGCTTAAAACCGCCCAGGACTCCGGCGGATCGGATAAGAACTTCTCCGACCCGGGCCAGGATTCAGATTTAAAAATTCTACGTGGCACAGCGAGGAAGGTGCCAAGAGAGAGCTTGTTCTTGAGGATGGAGTCAATGTCGCGGGGGAATAACTCAGTAGTGGAGAAGCGGCGGCGGTAGAGGAGTTCGGCGTCGGAAGGGGATAGGCGGAGAACAGTGAACTTACTGGAGACTTTCAACTGGTGAGCGAACACCGGATTGACCAGGATTGAAGGTGTACGGAACTTGGAGTAACCACATTTGTCGGTGAAGAGCTTAACGGAAGGGTGGTTGTCGTTTTCAGTTGCGATGTAGGAGTATTCGGCACCGTTTTCGCGAAACCACTCCTCCAATCTTGTTACCAGTTTCAGGCCTATTCCCATCCTCCTGTGAAACCAAACCAAAAGAATAATGAATTAATTAAGTCTGAAACCGCCATTAATTAGCGGGTGATAAGCTTATAATAATGAATAACGAAGCAGGAGGTGAAACGGCGTCGTGTGGGCTTACCGATGAGAAGGAGAGACGCGAAGGCCTAAGATGTAGGCGAGTTTGGTGTAAACAGGGACGTGTTTGGTGGGATCGTTGTGGTTATTTTTGACATTTCTGGACACTCTTTTGCCACACGTAACGGTTTTGATGCAGCCTCTAATCATGCCTACCATTTCTTCACCCATCTCCGCCACCTACAGTAACATAATTAATTAATTAATTATAAACCCAATTAAAAAATTAACAATAACCCAAAGATGTCGTCCAGTGAATTTGTTGATCACAAACAAGTACAGAAAAATGAATTTAAAAGAAAAAAGTGAAGGTGTTAATGTGAAAGTAGTGGTGGTGGTGAAATAATAATGAAGGGAGAGTGAATAATGTGGGTTAGTACCAGCATGAGAAAAGCGGGAGAGTGGCGGACCCGGCAAATAGGGTCACCCAAGAGGTCGGTGTAGAGAGAGAGCTTCCCACTGGGACCGACCTCACACCTTCTCTCCACTTGTTCAACACCCTCTCTGTCTTTACTTGCATCGAACTCCCTCACCACCACTACCACTCTCTCTTCTCCCATTTCTCCCTCTGCTACTGTTACAACAAACTTTGATTGAACTGACCGAAGCAAAAGCTGGCAACTTTGATGGTGAACGTTGTTTGTGGCGTATATAAAGGAGGGGAAGGGACCGGGTCGGGGTTGATCAGTAACGTGTGGAATAAGGAAAGGAAGGGGTGAGCAGGGAGGCTACAAGGTAGGACATCGGAATATAGAGCATAGAAGGAAGGATTTGATCAAGAAGAAAAATAATAGTAGTATTTGAAAGTTTCGTTGATGTTGGTGGTGGTGTTGTTGGTGAGTTTTGATGTGTGAGTGTTCACTTAGGTAGTGCGTAGCTCATCATTGCAGAGGTACAAGTGCTCTTCTGGTGCCTATAAATACCTGTTTTCAGGCTTCTTCCATCTCTCTTCTTTTCTTTTTTTAAACATAAATATATACAAAAAAATACTAAGTGAACAAACAACAACGTCTCTCTCTCCCTCTCTAGAATCGGCTCGCTCTCTTCCTTCACTATTTATTTGTTTATTTCAGCGCCTTTTGAAGTCCCTCTCTTTCTTTCTTTTGCTATATATATTATGCCTCTCTATGTATCTTTCTTTTTTATTGAGTGTAATGCAGCGAGAGAGAGAGAGGAGTTGCGGTGAGAGTAACAATAAAAACCCATAAATGAGATAAATGTAAATTTATTAATAATCATAACAGGGTACGGGGGCAGAGGAGAAAATGGCGGCTATGGCTGCGCAGACTTGTGGGTGTGTGCAGTGTAATGGCTCTCTCTCTCTTCCTTTTTGCTTAAATATTTTTTAAGATTTAGGAGTAATTTCTTTGGATTTTAAGGAAATATGTGGAGGATAGGGAGGAGGAAGAGTTGGGCCCATTAGAAATGAACCCCTTTTTACTCTTCGTCTTTTCTGAGTCTGAGTGACCCCCTCAACCTCTTCACATCCCATCCATCATCAACATCATCATTGTCATCATGATCATCCCCTCCCCCTTCTCTCCCTCTCCTGGGCTCCACCTCTGCCGCCATGCTTTTCTCCTTCTCTCCTTCCCAAATTCTCCCCTATTTCATTCCCCAACCAATTCCTCCCTCACCTCTCCTCTCCAATTAATCTCTTCACATTCACACACATTATTATTATTATTCTTTCTTTAAATTTATTATAATTATATTCATAGTAGTTGCATGCATGTTTGTTATACACATCACACATGCATGCATGTGAAAGCATTTATGTCTTTTTTTCCGGTACAAATAAAAACAGAGGCTTATCAGTTATCACGAGTCCCAAACTAATTAAGGTTCTACCCTCCGGTCCTTGAATTCAAAAAAGTGTGTTACTTACCCTTAGACTATTCTTTCTCTTATATATTAAATCCTCCATAATACGTATCGATAGAGCCAACCTAGCTGGGTGGCTTGATAAATAGTGGTTAATCTTTTTCAAAAAAGATCCTTGACATTACTGAAAGTTAGCACTTGGCAGGCTCTTTGCTTATAGTGCAGTATATAATAATTGTTTGATATGACGAAATCGACAACAACAAAAAATTAACCCATGCGATCAGAGAACCAATAGTTTGGACATATTATCAAAGATTACAATAAAAAACGAAAGCAAGAAGAAATCTAGAAGAATAGATGTCTTACGTGTCACAACACAAAAAACAACCGAATGCAACTTAGGAATTTCGTCGAACAAGTTATATGCATCCTCCCGGCCAACGTTCAAGGGCTTGATGGTATAAGATTAACTACTTCAGGGGCTTCTGGATTTAATATGCCAAAAACAATTAAATAAATGACCTAATCAAAATTAAAGGAAATTTGAGATGTAGCAACGTGGGAAAGCCCCAGGAATTTCAGCCGTCGATTCTTAAGTGGTCTGAGAAAGCAACTTTCCATTTCCAATCGCACACCTGTTTTATTTAATATTGCTTTTTGCATTAAAAAATTAATAGTTAATACACAGTTATTAGGAATATATGATAAATAGTGCGAATTTTCATATTATATTATGATTATGGATGGTCATTATAGATTCAATTAATATTTTGTAACCATATCATTAATCTCTGTTTTTTTTCATCCTTTACGGAAAAAAAAAAAAAGAGAATACATCAGCTTTTTAGTTGCTGAAATGGAATCTTCTCCCTTCCTCTAATTTAATAGAATAATAAGATCTTGACATATATGCCATCCAATTTTTACGGTCTTGCAATTTTTAAAAAAAAATATTTATATAAAAAATTAATATGAATGAGCTTGCTCAACTAGATGTGAAAGCAGATTAATTTGAAAGGTAGTGGTAAAAATAAAATGAATGCATAATGATTAAGGAGGCTTAGACGTGTCATGATTAAACAGTGCATTAATGATTTAACAATTGATCACTTTATCATTTGCATGCAATTGTGAAGTATTTTTGTAGGGTTTGTTGGAAATAACAGCCCCACTGAATTCAAACTCTATATAAAATTTTTTACTAAGTTTTTTATTCTTACTGAAAAATAAGAATTTTACTCTTAGTAAAAGTTTTTATATGGAATTTGAACCCAGTCGGATAGCTATTTTCAACAGGGTTCATATAGTCTTAACAACACACATTAGACATAGTTTTATTCCTGTATTTTTGTCCTAATTTGTAACATTGGGCATTCACTTGGTCGATTCTATTATGAAATTTTAATAAAATTAATAACTCTGTAAAAAGAACGACTAGGATCAGTGCTTCATTTGTCACATAATGCAAGATATTAATGCAGGAAATAAAAAAAAAAACAAATTAGTGGGACAAGTGCACTTTTAATTACTATATTTTTCGGTTCTAAACAAAATTATTAGTTAGTAATGAAATGGATTAGTGAAAATGATCCACTCAAATTATTAGTCATTTAAACAAAGACTTGCAGACTAGGAAAATGAAAGGAAAGTTAGGGACAAGGCATGAGAAGTCAGAACTGAAGTTTCCTAAGTTTGGCATATTGACAATTTTTAATAAGAGAACTGTGTGAACACGAAATTATATATATTTATTTAAAATTTCTCGGGGTTAGAGGGAGAGAGAAAGCATCTAACAAGTATATATGATTGCTGATTTGCTATGTCGAAGATACCAGGGCATGCCATCAATTCTTAACTAATTGTAATTATAAAAATTGGCCAAGAAATGGGACCCTATAGTTTAGAGGTTTCTAGTTGAAAAATCTATGTGGCTAGTCTAGCTGGGGATTGGTGTGTGATTATTGGGTTAATTATGACTTCCCTCCAATTGAAAACCTTCAATAATTGTATCTAATCAATACTTTATGCTTTTCTAATGATGATGTGAAAATTGCCTGATAAATCATACACTTGCTTTTCACGAGCTTTTTTTTCTCTATTTCATATTTAGAAACTTTGTTGGAGGATTAATTGGTCTTCAAATTAAACAATGACCTTAATAAATTGTCATGATAATTACTAATTAATTAGCTACATTTTCAGTTGTATTACGTTGTTGTAGACCATGTTTCTCGAAGGTTGCGTATTAGTTTCACCACTGAGGTATTGTTCGTTCTGAGCTTAGGGGTCCTTACAGTTTTGTCTCTAAAAAGACTTTTCAATAGTTTGAGGGAGGAAGGTACTTATAAGAAACCATTAGTCTCGATTTTTAGGTGATATGAGAGCATGACACTACAATAACTCTATAGTCAAGGCTAAGAGACTTGAAAATACAACTTTAGTTAGACGGCTTTTTGCTCGAGTTGTCACAGATGACGCCAATTATTGTGTATAAAATCTTTCGACAATCACATGCAAGGCCCATCTACTGTAGTATTGTCCACTCTGGGCTTATGAACCCTCAAAGTTTTGTCCCTGAAAAGGTATTTTTGTGATTTGAAGAAGAAAGATGCTTATAAGTAACCATCGGCGTCGATTCCTAAGTGACATGAGAGTATAATACTACAACGGTAATTTTCGATCAATAGACAAGATTATGTCTTAATAATTATTTATTTAAGCAACCAATGAACATGTAACTCGTTGGAAGTAGAGTTAATTCTAAAGCCAAAGAATCATAAATTCAAATAGTTACTACTAGCTATAGGAAAAATAATAATTTGTGGTATATTTGCTTTGAACAATTAGAGAATTTATTGACCGGCAATTTGATTAAATAATTAATTAATGCATGTTATTGAGTTGAGAAAAATTATATTCGATAGAAGCACTAAATGCCAACAGAGACGAAACATGCAAGAAATAAACGACCTACTGTTGATAAGGTCAATTCCGAAAGCAATCGAACACTTAAACTAGCACCAAAAAAAATATAGATTTTGAACCAACTCTTACTGCTTTCAGAGTAAATGACTATTATGATATTGGGAATAGTTCGAATACAACTTTGTTTCGTGGATGTCAATATAGTATTAGTAACTGACTGTCGCGATCAAAAGGTCTCGTCTTCTGACTTTTATCTTGGAAAAGCATGATAATGAAAATTGAAATTGAGTAGAAATAATTGAGACTTTCATATGCTATTGTATTCCGGAAAGGAACTTTTATAATTAAATTTATGTGTAACAGGGATGGTTTCGCTATTGAGCTTACTGTATGTCCTAACATATTAATTGATTAATCTTGTTTCAATGTCAAAATAATAAATTAGATGCCATTGATTTGTCCTACATGCATTAACAGCCAAAGCTATGTTCCATAAAGGAATCATACGA
>CAODLS011827760.1:0-29699 GCA_948243855.1 Flueggea neowawraea | reverse complement strand
GAACCTTTGCCTGAGGGTCTTCTATGGCTTCTTTTAACTGGAAAGGTCAAATTTCTTTGAGACACTAGCCATCACAGATGTCAAATTTATTGCCTTCATCAGCTTTTTATCTGTATCAACAGGAAACACTTACTTTCCCCTCCTTTTGGCAGGTTCCAACAAAAGAGCAGGTTGATGCCCTATCCAAGGAGTTTCGTGAACATGCCACTGTACCAGGTTATTAGTTTGAAAAATTTTCTATGATACTGATTACTGCATTAGGTTACAGATTGATGTTTTCTGTAACGTGTATCTCATTAGTGTCATCACCAACAGTTATAGATGAATCTTTATGATAAAAGGATTTCTTTATTTCATCACGTAAAGCAAATGACTAGAGAGTAGTTTCTAATATAGTTCTTCTCTCTTAATTTCATCTTGTGCTTGCCAATCCAATTTATTCAATGGGCAGGGGGGCCTCTCTGTCATCTACTTGGAATGGGTGTCATCCTTTTTTATGCTTGTGATGATCAGTTCGGTTACACTAGTTTAGTAATTTTTTTCTCCTGTTGTCAGACTGCGCATACAAGGCTATCGATGCCCTACTCGTTACAGCTCATCCAATGACCCAGTTTGCAACTGGTGTTATGGCTCTACAGGTTTGAGATAATATCTGAACAATTCTCTTTCTCTCTCCCTCTCTCTCAATGACGATGGTAAAATGCTTGATCACCAATTCTGTAGCTCTTAAATCTGATGAAAACTGTCTCCAGCAGTTGATTTTCCATGAGCTAGCTTCAGACTGCTGATTTTATTAAACAGTTCAAAATTACACCAACTGTGGTATAATGATTTGTCTCTTAAATTTTCAATTACAAGATCAACTGTAGTAGAAGGACAGAGTGAACGAACATTCAAAATTTTCCCTTTGTTTTTGGTATAATCAAAGGCATCTGCTCTCTTAGCTTCCAGAATAGGTGAATCGAGTACCCTGACTTTGCAAATGTATCAAGGGACAGCCACAGGTGTGGTTGAATTTTAGGTTGTGCATTTTGATTTAACTCTTGTCCATTTTGTCATGATTTCTTCCAGGTTCAGAGTGAGTTTCAGAAAGCATATGAGAAGGGGATGCACAAATCAAAGTAAAGCTTGTATAGACCGTTTTGTGCTGTTCCCTGATCTTTTATCAATAATATCAGCAACATAACTTTCAACGCTTATTAGGTACTGGGAGCCAACATACGAAGATTCTCTTAATTTGATTGCTTGTGTGCCATTAATAGCTTCATATGTTTACAGAAGGTCAGTTATAATTTTATATCTCAATCACCTTTCGAATTTGGCCTGGTTACACTTGGATAGGTTATGGCATGAGTTCAAATATATCTTCATGGGAAATTTTTATTTGTTGTGGTGTATAAGGTTGGACCAATCACCTTGTAGAGTCTAGAGTTCTTTACACTCTTTTATTATTTTACTTTCTTCTCATATCTGGCAATGTACATTTTCCTTTTATTAGCTTTCTCTTCCTCTTTCTTTTCTTTTTTAATTTGTTAATCCTTACCCTTTTACTATCTTACCGCATTTCTTGTTATGTGAAGTTATTTTCTGACCTTTTAGACCATTGATACTTTTTTGAAGGATATACAAAGACGGGAAAGTTATTCCCGTGGATGACTCTCTGGATTATGGTGGCAATTTCGCACACATGTTGGGATTCAGTAACCCTGAGATGCAGGAGCATCCACAGGTCTGTGTATAATCTTGTCTTGGTAACACAATAGATATTCTGCACTTCAGCAATTGCACCTCATGAGTTACTTTTCCTTTATTTCTTTTGAAATTTCTTATTTTTACAGTGATCACGAAGGCGGGAATGTAAGCGCTCATACTGGCCACCTGGTAGGTTCTGCATTTTTTTTTGTGCCCATCAAATATTTTTGTCAGATGTTTGTATCTGCGTAGTGAATCTAGCCCTTTCTAATCTGTATTGTTTTGCTTCAGGTTGCTAGTGCACTTTCGGATCCTTATCTTTCTTTTGCTTCTGCTTTGAATGGTTTAGCTGGGCCACTCCATGGCTTGGCAAATCAGGTAATAGCTCTTATGATGTATGTCAAACTTAGAAAGCCTGATAGAAATTCCACTAATATTTTGGATCATACCCTACATGCTTCATAAAATCACTAGGACATGCATATCCTGTCATGTTCTGGTTGTTGGAGCTTGTAGACTGTTAGTGAAACATTTGGATACTTAAATCATTTTCCTCTTAAGAAATGCAGAATCGGCTCTTAAAATCATCCCCATGGCTGTTCTCCTTGAATATCCTTGACAAAAGTATTGTCTCACGTGGTATAGTTTTGTGGTAACTGTTTGTGCTTGCAACACTGATTGTTTTCTTAGACATCTGTGATGCTTGTTTTATTAGACACCTATCATTGCGTTTGATACCTACTTTTAAATTGAATCATTACTTCCTTTTGCTTGTAGATAATTGTTTTTTCCGCTTTTTGCCATAATGTCCAAAACATTACTATCTAAATGTCCAAAACGTTACTGTCTCAGGAAGTTCTGCTCTGGATCAAATCTGTTTTAGAAGAGTGTGGAGAGAACATTACTATAGAACAACTGAAAGACTATGTCTGGAAAACATTGAATAGTGGAAAGGTAAATTTGTGCATTTTGAAGTTTGGTTTTGATTGCCTAATGGGTTAATAAAGGGAATTTTATGATGAAAGTGTACAGTAGATTGTTTTTCGCCTTTAACAAATTAATGGAAAAAGCATAAAAAAGGAGACAAGATGACTTGTGTTATCCACTGTCTATGCTGTGACCACCTTGGGCATCTCTTCTCATGTTTCTGTGTCAATTGCCATTTGATCTAATGATACATTGTCTATATAAAAATGCATAGGTTGTTCCTGGATTTGGTCATGGAGTTATTCGGAAAACTGATCCAAGGTATACATGCCAGAGAGAGTTTGCGTTGAAGCATTTACCCAAGGATCAACTATTCCAGCTGGTTGTCTCTGTGACCCTATTACAGATTTTAAACTGGCTATGTTTTTCTATGGCATACCATCTTTTAATCTATTAGCTATGGTGTATTTGCTAAATGAATTTTTACATCAACAAGTTTCCAAGCTTTATGAAGTTGTTCCTCCAATTCTGACTGAGCTGGGCAAGGTAATTATCCTTTTCTTTTTTCAATTCCTATCAACCTATTTCCATGATTTAATTCCGATCTGCACAAATATTTGGATGCATCTAGGTTAAAAACCCTTGGCCAAATGTTGATGCTCACAGTGGAGTGTTGCTGAACTACTATGGTTTAACCGAAGCTAGGTATTTATATTTACTTTGATCTCCATTTCTCGACGTGATGCATAGAGAAGGGGTTTTTCTTTTGCTTTTTTTTTATTTCCCTGGTCTGGAGCAAACATGATAACATTGTCTTTTTAACAGGTACTTCACAGTTCTTTTTGGTGTATCAAGAAGTATTGGCATTTGCTCTCAGGTGCGTTCTGTCATCGAATTCTTTGCTGTTGATAAGTTTTTGTAGCCTTGATTTTTGTCTAAAACATCTATCTGTAATTGGTGCAGCTAATATGGGACCGAGCTCTTGGATTACCACTTGAGAGGCCGAAGAGTGTGACGATGGAGTGGCTTGAAAGTTATTGCAAGAAAGCAAAATCATCTTGAGGAGTGATGAATTCTTCTGCATCATTCTATTTGTAATAAATACAAAATCATGGGTTTTGTGATGGATGGAAGAATGGCCAATTGGTCATGTAGTGAAGCTACGCAGCAGTAGCGTTCCAATTTTTTAGTCGCTGAGTTTCTTGTAAAAGATTTTCCCGTGTCAAAACTCTCATCATGTTTTAGTTTCGTTGTAAATTTTGTTGGCAGTACACAAACATATTTAAAGGCAGCCCTTGAATAAAATGGATAAAACCATCAACACGTCCTCTTTAAGCTTGTGTCAATGTAACTCAAATTGTCTTCAACTTTATGCAATTAGAGTCGTCTTTAGCCTAAGCGGATTTAGTTGATTTAGTTATCTTCAATCTTGAATGTCAATGGATGCAACTGGAGTTGTTTTCAACATTATGCTGAATAGAGTGTCGGATTGTTGTTATAAATAACATATAATAAAAATATGGTAGAAATATATGAGTATTTGGTCTTGATAGATTTAGTAGCAAATAATAGATGTAAATTGTAGATTGATAAATTACACAATAAAAAAAATTGAGATAATACTCTTGTTTTGAGAATTATAATATTTTGAATATGTTAAGTTATATCATTAATTCTATTGGTCGAATAAAAAGATCATTCTTCTTATAAAAAGATCATACTTCTTTTTTTTATGTCACAAAAAAAAATGACTGTAGCTTCGTTAAATTTAACTTTTGGATCTATCAATCTGCAGTTTAAAAGGAAGTTGGAAAATGGAAAACTTAGAAAAATTCAAAAATCAAAAAATAGGTTGTGAACTTGTGAGAAGTGGAAAAAGAAAAGACGACGTGGCGTAAAGATGACATCATCAGTTCTCTAATCGGAGCCGCAACTTGGTGGTGATGAGCAAATTTAAGATTCCATGGAGGGGGTCAGTGCAGTAGTGGCCAAAGGCCTTCCTCCTTAGCGATCAAAACATGGCTTCAGCTTGGCTGTGTGCTCCACCGCCTGCCCTACTCACCACGGGGTTTCTTCTTCCTATTTCAAGGACTCAACTTCCCCCCATCACCACCCCTTCCAGGGTTGCTTCCAAACTCTTTCAAGCCCCTCTCACTACCAGGTTCTGCATTATTTTATTCTAATCCAAACCTAACCAATGTTATCTATTTCAAACTCACCTACTTATAGTTTCTTTATTTCAGTTTAATTTTGCGTTGTGGCCTTGTGGGTTTCGAGTCATTAGTTATGGGTATACCTTTGGAATTGAAAGTTGCCTACTTTAACCATTGATGGAGATGAAATTAATGTGGGAACAATTGTGTTTCTTTGGATTTTGCTTCTTTTGTTTCAATTTATGCGTGGTTCCATGTAATATTATCATAGGATCATTACAACAGCAGTTATGGGGTGAGCATTTCTAGTTCAGAACTTGTATAGAAGCTCATAGTTATTAGGTTATCGATTATGTGTAGATACCGATTCGGTCAGCATTTAGTCTCAACAGCTCAGATGCATACGCAGGGATAAGTATCGGTTGTTTTATTTGTTACATAAGTTCTATGACTCCCGCCTCATTTCTCAAATAACCAAGATGGGAAAATAAATTGTTGATTATGTACATATGTGCATTAGTGCTTTTTATTTGTTATTATCCCACACATTAGTGCTTGTTAGTTGTTAGGCTCCATAACCAAGATGGGAAAATGCATAGTTGTCTTTTCTTCGCAAGAGATGGTGTCTTGTCTTCATTTCTCTGCCGAATTTAGAATGTAAAGGTAACATTGTATGTACATGCAGCAAATGGGTTTAAAGCCCGAAAGCTAGCTAACAAATCACCATGGAAACATTATGCAACTGCTTGCTTCGATTTTAGAGTTGTCTTATAATTTTTTCACAGTTTGATTGAATTTCTTATGTGGGATTACGGGTTTCTCATCCAGATGTTTATGGGAAGGTATTTCTTTTACTATAAGTAATTGACATTGCCTGCTTTGAGCCTTGCCCTGATATTTATTGAGAGTCTGAAGACTTGTATAATTCACACAGTTGAACTATCTCACATTTGCATACCTTTTTTTGCTGATTTGGGGGCATAACCAAACTAGGAAATGTTTATTTGATTGCAGAAGTGAAGGCAATAAATGGTACTGAAAGACCGATTCTCATGTTAAACGTTTGTCTCTCTTTTCATTCAGGTTCAAGAATGTCATCAGATCACAAGTAAGGCAAAGGTTAATCACTGTGCTTGCATCAAACTCCAATCCTCAAGGTGGAGATTCAATCGAAGAGATATCAGATAATCTGGCAGGAAGCGATGCAGCCCAGGGTCCTCCGTTTCTTACCATCTTAGCATGACTTGTGGTTTTTCTTCTTGTGTTGGGTTTTTGGATCTATTATAATGTGGCTTTTTGGTCTAATTGTCAAGTTGCCTCCTTCAAAGTAGGTTTGGTTAATTGGGTTGTATTCTTCATATTCCCATCTTCAATATAAGTTATTAGATAGCCATGCTTTGTCTTTTAACGGCAAATCTGCTGTCAGAAACAGTTAATGCTCAAGCAGAATATGTCCGATCAAAGCCCTAGATCTTTATTTGCATGTATCATTAATATCAGCCTCACGCCGGGCATATTAAGTTTAATGATATCCGATCTAAGAGCACTCTGAATTGGGGATGAAAGGATAAATAGAAGCAAAAGAAAACAGGAACTCTTCAAGAGAATGACCTTATTGTTTACAATCATTGACAAACATAATTGGTTAAAACGAGGGTTCATTTAAATTTTCCGTTTCTCTTCAAGATTATCATCGCCAAAGGACGTCGCGGTAAAATTACGTCGTTCCTCGGCATTTGCAGTAATGACTGGCATCCACAGATCAGCAGTGCCACTCAAGAGTGACTGCACCTGAGGATCTGATGCCATGGTGGAGGATATCATCTCATCCACATCATCCAACTTGGCTGATAATTTATCCAACTCCCTTGCAATCTCCAGCTGTTCATACAAGTCAAACGGAGTCTACATAAGATGTCAGAGGCAAGAACAAAATCTTCAGAAACTTCTAAACATGAATGTCTAATGGAAGGAACCTCATCAAGATTCTTCGACGGCTTTGACGGAACTTTTGTAACTTCTAATCCAAGTGCTCCTATTTTGGACCGCAATTCGACTTCTTCCTGGTTGGTTAGTGACTCCACCTATATTAATTTGAGAATTCAGTAAAGATCTCTGGAGAAACATGCAAGAGAAGAGTAGCAAATGCATGAATATCAATGCAGTATCCAATTACAAAGAATCAATCAATTCACAGTCATGAAATTCTTAATCCTAATTTTATAAATTGCATGAATGTAGTTAATAGACAGCAAGAATGATATAACAGCAATGAAGAAACAGAAACTTCCAACAAAATCCAAAACTAATTCCTGAAACTGAGTGTTGTTGCTGGAACCAGGCAAAAGTTTCTGTAAAGCATGATTTATGAAGAAACACACTTCATGTGAACGAACAGCCAAGATTGAACAGAAAAGGGAAACACAATGAGCTCATTTCTGATGTACTTCAAATATGGCAAACCAAATGAGCCAGACAAAATCTGATTGAGGTAACGTCTTTTTCCCTTCCTGGGGGTTGCTTAGAACATAACCGTGTGTTGGAAATGCTCGAGGTTTAAGGCAGATACTATGCATTTAGGAATAAGCAACACGTCTATCATCGCGGTTTGCATTGGGAAAATCAATAATCGAGTATTCATCCAGCTTCCAGAATAATCAGCAATCATTTAAAACAATTACTGAAAGCAAGAATGTGAAAATGCAATGAAATTGACGAAAAGCTGTAGACGGCAGGATATGTAATACATGTCCGTACAATTCAACCAAGAATTTCCTAAACCACAAACGAAAATAGACTCAGAACGGCCACATCATGTATCTTTATAGATCAACAAACAAAGCAGCATTTAATCAAGTAAAGATTCAATCTTTCTGAAACCCAAAACATTAAACTTTACAAAACATGGATCAAAGAAAAGAAACAAACTTGTTACAAGAGATTGGAGAGCAGCTGAAAAAGCTGAGCATCGGCTTTGCCTTCTCCTTCTGCCATATTTCTTGAACTTCTCTGTCTAATACGTGGTGTTGTATTGTTTTAATTGTCTTTGTATGTAAGCATGTGATGAGAAACCTTCTGTTTTAGAAGCCAAAAAGTTCAAGACTTTTAAGGCTCCGTTGCTCTTCGAATTTGCAAAGTGTTATTAATAAAAGTAACTTTAATAAATGTAAAAAATTATTTGATTAAAATTGTGATAAATAGTTGAAAAGTGTGGCTTTTAATTTTTCCTATAAAAAAAGTAATAAATTTTAATTTTTCTAACATAGAGTTTTGAAGAATATTGCAATTGTAAATCATAGTTTTACACCATTACTAAATACTTAAAAATTATAATTAATTTAAAAGAATAATTTTACAATTTTAGTGGAGTTCTAATCTCAATAATAAGAGAGATTAAGACATATATGTCACGTTGACATATCGCAATAGTTGATATTTAGGTGAACCAACAAATAATGCCCTCTTTTCTCGATTTAATTTTAACAAGGGTCTCATGGCAAACATCACACACTTGATGTTTGTCGATGATACCCTGTTTTGGTGAAGGCTTCTATTCAAGAATTAGAGGTGTGGCGAACTATCATTCATGAGTTTGGGCCAGCTACAGGACTTAGGGTGAATTTCGACAAGTCAAGTATTTTCTTCAGCCCCAATGTGGTTGATAGAATAAGAATCAAGGCAGCGGGTTGGAAGGAGAAAAATCTATCCCAGGCTGGCAAAGAGGTCATGATTAAGGCTGTATTACATGCCCTTCCCACTTATGCTTTGTCGATTTTTCGTATGCCGGTAGAAACTCTCAGGAAAGTGGAGGAGCTGATTAGAAAGTTTTGGTGAGGGACTAACCTGGACAAAAGGACAATGCATTGGGTGGGTTGCCAAAAATTAACATTATCGGAGAAAAATGGAGGTTTGGGCTTAAGAGAAATGGAGCTATTCAATCAAGCTCTTCTAACAAAGCTTGCATGGAGGATTATCAAGGATCTAAAAGCTTGGTGGGTGAGGTTTCTTAGGGCTATGTACTTTCCTACAGAAAATTTCATGGTTGTTAGGTGTTCAGCTTCTGCATCTTGGGTTTGGCGAAGCATACTTTGGGGTCGGGAGGCGTTAGAACAAGGCATGAGATGGAATGCCGGCAATGGAAAAATAATTATGATACGGAATGCTCCTTGGGTTCCCAATTTTCCTAAGTTCAAAGTATTCTCTCCTATACTTGGTTTATATGACTTAAACTTTGTCTCTAAATTGCTTAATGAGAATGGTAGTGCGTGGGATATGGAGAAGTCAAACAGCTTCTTTACTAGAGGTGACGAAATTGAGAAGATACCAGTGTGTAGTGTAGCTGAGGATAATTTGGTTTGGCATTTTGACAAGAAGGAAATTTTCTCGGTCTGGTTATGTTATCATGCGCTCAAATAAGCTACGGAATTACAACAGAGAGGTCATCATCGAACTCAACGGCGAACTGGAGATAAGGTAGTATGGGACAGGGTTTGGAATCCTGAGCTGACTCCAAAGTTAAAGCTTTTTCTATGGCGTTGTTTATTTGATGTGATCCCAACACAATTGAATATGTTTAAAAGGAGACTGGTAGATTCACCGATGTGTAGACTTTGTGAGAAAGGGCAATAGTCGATGGGCCATTTGCTTTTGGAGTGTGATCATATGAGACGAACATGGTTGGTAGAGGTGGAGCCAGGTAGGGGCGAGTGTGAGCGGCCGCCCCTATTGGCGCCCGATGGGTACCCTATACTTTCCCTTCCGCTTTCAAGTCCCCAATCCCTCTCCTCTAGCTTCTACAACTCGACAGCCAGTATGCCCTCACATCTAGATAATCCTTGCTCCGCCACTGATGGTTGGGGATTGATTTAAATCTTCTAACATGTACTTTCAGTTTTCCCTCCTTTACTCATTGGTGGGAGATTTTTGTAAAAAGTTACAAAGAGGCAAAGGGAAGGGTTGTTGGAGTAAGAGCAGAAAACATACAAAAAATGAGACTATAATGGTCGACGTTTCTCATTAATAAAATTTGGTTTTATACAAAAAAGTTGAAACCGAAATGCTAAAAACTGGAACTCAACTTGATCTTAACAACCTGATCTAAAACAAAATGATTTACTTAAACGAAAATTAAAATTGAAATTGATAAGTTTGTTGCAGCTGATTTGTTGCAACAGATTTGTTGTAATAGAAAGATGCAATCTTATCACTCCTTCTTGCATCATTTTGTGCAGACTCCCATCTCCATCCTGAAGTCTTCAAACCTTTTCGTGGACAAAGCTTTGGTCATAATATCAACAAGTTGGTCATTGAATCGGCAATATATCAAAGAAATTTCCTTGCTTTTGTAAACTTCTCTAAGAAAATAAAATTTGATCTTAAAATGCTTAGTTTTGCCATGAAAAACAGGATTGTTAGAAATAGTTATAGCAGCTTGATTGTCAACATAAATCTTTATTCCTCCTTCTTGTATATGCTTCAAATCTTTGACCAACTTCCTCAGCCACAAAGCTTGATTTACAGCACCAGCAGATGCAAAATATTCTGCTTCTGATGTAGATTGAGCCATAACATCTTGTTTTTTTGAACTCTAAGAAAAGCAACCTGAACCAAAGCTAAACACATATCCAGAAGTGCTTCTCATATCATCACACAATCCTGCATGATCACTATCAGAATATCCAACTAATTTCAAATTTTTTGATTTCTTAAACATAATACCAAAGTTTACAGTGCCTTTGATATATCTTAACACTCTTTTTACAGCTTGAAAATGCAACTCACTAGCGCAATGCATGAATCTGGATGGCAAACTTACAACAAACATAAGATATGTTTGTGTTGTTGTAAGATACATCAAATAAACAATAATACTCTAATATCGTCCCTTATCTTCTTTCTTAGTTCCATCATCTTTACTCAACTTCTCATTTTGCATCAGAGGAGTACTCATTGGCTTGCAAAGATTTTTTTTTTTAAATTTCCTTAAAACTTCTTTAGCATACTTCTATTGTCCAACGAAGATTCCATCTTGTGATTGTTGAATCTCCATTCCAAGAAAGTATGACATCTCCCCTAAGTTAGTCATCTCAAACTCCTTCATCATTTGCTTCTTGAATTTTTGCACCATGGCTGCATTGCTTTCGGTCACAAGCAAATCATCAACATAAGAGAAATAATAATCAAATCTTCATTCTCTTTCTTCCCATATAGAGTTGATTCACTCAAACTCTTCATGAACCCACTTTTCAACAAGTATTCATCAATTCCACTGTACCAAACTCTTAGAGCTTGCTTAAGGTCATATAAAGTGTCACGACCCATTTTCGGATCATGATCGGTGTACAAGGTGGACTGTTTGTAGGAACTCAACCCATCTCCCACAAGTCTCAGAGAAATCAGAAACTCTACCCAATTATTTATTTCTCTTTTAATAATTATCCAATATTACCAGACATTCAGATTTCTTAAATATAACAGAAGTGTTATCAAATCAAAATATAAAGAATGTAAATCCCAATGAGCAATGGAAATGACACTTCATGAGAGGGTGAATTGGAGTTTTATCAAGTTAAAAACTTTGTTGAAAATATTTTACAAATTAAGGCAAATAATAAAGTTCTTTTACCAACAAAATCAAAGTCAAATGCAGAAGCAATAAAATCACCAATTCACAAACAAGATAACGTAAATATAAAGTAAGATAAAGAGAGTAAGGGAGAGAGAAAATAAATCTAATTTATAGTAGTTCGGTCCTCTTGACCTACGTCTACTCTCCTAGATCAACTAGAGAGTTCAATCAATTATCTCCTCACTTGCGGGTGGAGGAAAATTGTTGCACCAACTTGTTTTGGGGGGATCAACAAGCAAACCGTTACACATTTGTTTTTGCAGTATCAACGAGCAAACAAAACCACTAGTTTTGCGGGCTCAACTAGCAAACCGTCTCCCTAGTTTTTGCGGGCTCAGCTAGAAAATCGTTACCACTTGTTTTCAGGACAAAACAAGTAAACCACACCTCTAGTTTTTGCGAGATTAACTAGCAAATTGAACCACTAGTTTTTTGCGGGCTCAACTAGCAAACTGTTACTCTAGTTTTCTAAGGCTTACTAGAAAACCTATCTACCCCAAGCGAATAACCTTGCTTTTTATAAATTAAACCCCTAAAGGTATAACAGATTAGCTTTCACACCAACCCAAAATGTGATAGCAAGTAAATAGCTCAAATGAGTTGTAAGGTAGAGAAGAGAGATAAAATGAACAGTAATTTTTAGCAAGGGTATCTTTTACTTCTCTTCTGACCTAGAACGTCTATTTATAGCCACTTTTAAGAATATAGTCGTTGGAACCTCGAAGTAGATGTTGAGAGATAAAACAAATTCTGCTTAATAATGACACCATTGTCTTCTACGTGCGTAGCCACAATCTACCTGTGTGGTACCTTATTCCATCTGGATTTTGCGTGTGTTAATAGTATGTCTACGTGCATTGCAAGAATTTCAGTGGTCTTGGTTTTATGTGGATCAACATATACGTGCTTTGACTCTCCACTACATGTGTTGATCTTGAGTTCTGCGTGCCTTATGCCATATTCTACGTGCATTGCTTCAATCTTCAAAATATGCAATTTTTATCTAGTGACTTGTTAAGTGCGTTGAACTTTGATCTGTGTGCGTAGACATTCAAGGTTGCACCTTTGTTATGCACATGTGTTAGCACTTGTCAGGGAATATTCAAATTTGAATTCCTGAGAAGCGTTTTGGCTTTATCAGTTTGTCCAACTCATCTCATCTGACAGCTTAGTAAGCCTTGCAATGTGTGTGACTCTCTGTGCTCTCCTGACATTCTCTGAATCAGCGTCATAGAATATTCTCATTTGAATTCTGACACACTACAACGAAATTTGGCATTATTTCAGTCAGGTGTCATCTTCATCTACGTGAGTAGCACTTCTATTTTGCGTGCATAGCTCTTTGGATTTCTCTTCATAAATTGTGTCCAGCATATCATCATCACTATATTGGAAATCATGGACACAATTTATGTGATATATTGGATTTCTCTTCATAAATTGTGTCATCTGTGTCCCTTGGATTTCTCTTCATAAATTTGGACTTCGTCAACGTGCGTTGTACTATATACCATGTGAGTAGATGTGTATAAATTAATTTCCAGTAGCATCTACTTATTATCTACATGCATTGTAGGCTTTTCTGTGTGCGTAGAACTTAGCTATGCGTGCATCAACGTGCTTTATTGCACAACATTAGTAGATCTATAACTTTGCACTTCTTTCATGGATGTTTTGCATTCATCATCATCAAAACTGAAGTCAACAAATAGTATATACAATCATTCAAATTTGTTATACAAATAAAAATAGAATCATGGATCCAACCCTCGGTGTGGCGCACCTAACTAACCATACCAACTAGAGCCCGATTAAAAGGGCTATCACTGCTAAATTGAAGACCTCACTGAACGCGGAAGCTGAATTACTTGAAAATGTTAAGGTAGGGGGTGAGAAAACACAATGAGGAATGACGCTCCAGAATGCCTCTAGGACCTCACATAAACTGTTTTGAAAATATTTAGAAAACTTTCAACAATTGAAACTTATTCCAAAGAAATATAGAGACCTCATTCTGGTTAATACCCAACCTTACAAATCACCCATATTGACTATAATTAACTCCCTGAACACAAATATAACATCCCTTTCAACAATTGAACACAAAATCATGAAGAATTCATAAGCTGAGATTCAGATTCTCATGAACCCTAGAATAAAGAACATCCATTCTTTGAATCCCATATAGATTCAGGTTCATATAAGCTCTCTCTGTTGAGTTCATTTTTGATGATGATGAATGCAAAACATTCATGAAGGAGGTGCAAAGTTATAGATCTGCTGATATCGTGCAATAAGGCACATTGATTCATGCATAGTTGTGTTCTACACACACAGCAGAGCCTACAAAGTACGTAGATGTGAAACAGATACTATTGGAAATGATTTATACACATCTACGCATGAAGATGATACTACAACGCGCATTGATGAAATCCAGATTGATGAGGAGAAAGCCAAGGCTCGTAGATGCAAGTTGAGAAGAGTGGTGTGCGTGTATAAGAGCAAAGAAAAATTTCTAAAGAGACTATACTACACACGTAGAACATGCTTCAACTCACATAGATGAAGATGACAACTGTCTGAGATAAAGCCAAAATTTTTTTGCAGTCTGTCAGATTTCAAACGAGAATATTCTCTGACGCTGACTCAGATGATGTCAGAAGAGCACAGAAAGTTACGTACATTGTAAGGCTTGCTAAGCTGTCAAATGAGATGAGCTGAACTAACTAACAAAGCCAAGACGCTCTTCAAGAATTCAAATTCAAATATTCCCTGACAAGTGCTGACACATGTGCAGAACAAAGGTATAATGTTGAACATCTACACATACAAAACAAAGTACAAAGCACGTAGCATGCCACTGGGTAAAACTGCATATTCAGAAGATCAGAGCAATGCACGTATAATATGGCACTATGCACGCAGAACTCAAGATCAATGCACGCAGTAGAAATGCAAATCACGTAGATGTTGATCAACATAAATTCGAGACCACTGGAGTTCTTACAATGCATGTAGACCTGTTATCAACACATGCAGAACTTAGATGGAACAAGGTATTATGCACGTAGATGGTGGCTACGCATGTAGAAGACAATGACGTCATTTACTGGACAAAATTTGTTTTATCTCACAATGGCTACTTCGAGGCTTCCAACGGCTATATTCTTGCAAGTGGCTATAAATAGACGTCCTAGAACATAAGAGAAGTAAGGGATAATCTTGCTAAGACTTGTTATTTATTTTATCTCTCTTCTCTACTTTCTAACCCATTTGAACTATTCACTTGCCAATACAATACTAGGTTGGGTTGAGATTTATTTTCATACCTTTAGGTTAATCTTGTAACAAGCAACGAATTTGCTTGGGGTAAATAAGTTTTCTTATTGAGCCTTAAAAAAATAATATAGGTTACTAGTAAGTCTAGAAAAACTAGTGTTGATTTTCTTATTTTGTCCTTAAAATAAGGTGAACGGTTTTCTAGTTGATCCCGTAAAAAACTAGGTTAAAGGTTTTCTAGTTGATCCCGTAAAAACTATGTTAACGGTTTTCTAGTTGATTCTAAAAAAACTAGGGTAACAGTTTTCTAGCTGATCCCACAAAAACTAGGTTAACAGATTTTTAGTTAAGCCCGCAACTAGTTGAGCCCGTAAAAAATAATGGTTTGGCTTTCTTGTTTTGTCCTTAAAATAAGGTGTAACAGTTTGTTTGTTGATCCTGCAAAAATAAGCTGTTGTAAACAGTTTCCCTCCACCCATAAGAGAAGAGTTAGTTTATTAGAATTCTCTAGTAGATCTAGAGGAATAGATGTAGGTCAAGAGGACCGAACCACTATAAATATTAGACTTTGATTTTCTCTCTCCCTTACTCTTCTTATCTTGCTCTATATTTTTTTTTTACATTGTTTGTGAATTGGTGATTTTATTGCTTTCGCATTATACTTTGATTTTGTTTGTAAAAGACTTTGTTATTTGCATTCGTTTGCAAAAGATTTTCAACAAAGTTTTCAAACTCATTAAAACTCCAATTAACCACCTCTTGCAGTGTCAATCCATTGCTCATTAGGACTTACACTCTCTACCTAGATCTGTCAAAAATAACTTCAAATCTAACTCCAAATTCGTTCAAAACAGCTTCAACCCGTCAATCTAACCCTAGAATAAACTCATTTTGCTTAAACATTTAAATCCTCAAAACCAAAGCTCAAATCATGTTCTTCTAGGTTCATTCTAACCTAATCTAATGTTCTTCAACTTCCAGTTGCACAAAAGAGACATAAAATCTGAACCCTAGCTCCAAATAAACTCATTTCGTCCAAACAACAAAACTTCTAACACTAAAGTTAAAACCTTAAGATTTTGACCCCAAACATACATAATCTAACAATATTTAACTCCCATTTAACACAGATTCAAACTACATCTAAAACCCTACCTCAAAACATCATCTTACAAAAAACGGGATTCCAAGAGATTAAATGATGAAATGGAAGAAAGAGATGTGTTAAAGGAGTAATCTTACCTCAGAAAACGGAAAAGACTCAATGACAGACCATTAGAAGTGAAAAGAGACGGATTTGAGAGATTTTGGAAGTGTTTTGGTGTGGAAATGACGGACAAAAGGTCAGGGAATGGGTATTTATAGACTCGTAGACCGACACATAACATTTTATCCAATTTTAGCAGAAACATGGCCATCTACGTGTGTTGCATGGCACCTACGCACGTAGAGGTAGTCCTGTGTGCACAGATTAGCCTACAACGTGCATAGACATGTGCTCCAAGAACCCAGAAAATCCAAGTCTAAAACCAACGTGTGTTGCACAATATCTACGCACGTAGAAGAAGTCCAACCTGTGCAGATCCATACACAGCGTGCGTAGACGACGTTCAGCAACTCTCGGTTCCACCCAAAACAAGATCTACATGCACAGAACTCCCTATGGCATATGTAGACGGCGCTAACAACCCACAGATCATCCCATAATCATGCTCAACATGCGTAGATACTCCTGCTATGCACATAGATGTCTTTCAGCAAGCTCTACGTATGAAATTTTACTCCTCAAACATGATTTCAACTTAAAAATCATAAATCCCATCACTCATGGACCTAACAACACCCAAACTCACAAATGCATCATCTTAAAACAAATGTGAACATTTCCAATCACCTAAACATCATCTCATACATTCGAGAATCAAATTGGAAATGAACTAACATCAATCAAAATTGAATATCATTTCACCAGAGACTTTGTCAGAATTAGTCAGAACGTTATAAGGAAATCTCATCAGAATAGACGAGGTATTACATACTTTCCCCTCAAAAGAAATTCGTCCTCAAATTTTCAAAAGTCTCATATCAGAAGGGTCGCAGAGGTTCATAGGACATCTAAGCTAATCAACCCCTAATTCTAATCAAACCCTAATACCTTTATGTCGAAAACCATATCTAAGTCCTTAAATCAGATCATAACTCATTGCTCTAACGAATTCACCTCAGAGAAACTAACATACCCATTATTTTATTCTCAGACATGCGGAAGGACACAGATTTGTGCAAAGTAAAAAACAGAATGCATTGAAAGATGCAGATTATGCAAAGGTAGAGACAGTGACAAAAGATACTGAAGAATTTAGATGTTGAACAAATTATATTGACCTGCTATTTGACAAAATCAAACATATACAGACATTTATGACGCATTTTATAGAATAGCATCTTAAGATGCTCAATTCCAAATATGGAGACTGATCTAGATATTTTAGAATATGCAGCATTTAAGGCAAAATATGCATAGGAATTACAGATGCAAAAGAAATAGATACATATCGATGCATTAACAGAGGTCAACAGATGCAGATATTCCTGACACGGTTTCTTAAGGTGATACTCATGCGAGACATTCACTGATGTGTCATCGAAAATAGGTCTAGTCTAATCTTAGATGCTTTCTACGCTAGGATATGGAACATGTTCAAAGCATATCCTATGCCAAACAGATTCACAAAACGCAGAACATAGGAGGAAGAATTTAAGCGATAGCACTAGCGGATGTTCATTGGTTAAGATGGTGATCTCATATGTTGATACTCAAATAAACTACAGAAACTACACACATTTTCTTAATACAAAATTTCCAATTTAAATTTATGAGGAATCATACCTCAGAAATTGTGTACCCAAACATATACCATAGCTTAAGCACATAAAGTTCTAATAATTGATCATTTTATGGTTGCACCATAACACAACTTAGCTGGCCATTATGGTTACTGAAATTCTTAGTAGAGGATTAATGGAATGTTTAGCTCATACTTACTTGGAAGTTGGCTAATAGCATCGGAGTGGCAATGATTACTGAATAATGGTGTAGGTCTTTCAGTCTAATGGTTCAGGGGTATTGCTTGGTCCTACGGAGGCAAAATCTATTTCGCTAGATAGGGTTCAAGAGGTTCTAAAGGGAGATGCCATATTCAAAATATGATTGACAGAGTTAAGTTATCAGATGGACCTGAGTTCAGTATTAATGGTTCTAGAGTTCCCTGAATGGAATGAGGTTGAGCACACATCTCTCGATGGATTACACAGAGAGGTAACGATTGTGGGTCATGGATTCGGGTATTCTGTACATTCAGGATTCTTCAAAATGCATAAGTACCTTTGAGAGTCTTGTTGGTAATCAGAAATGCAGAAGGATATACCAGAGTTTGCTAGTTGGCATTTGACTCACCAATAGTTTAGGTTCGAGAATCAACGCCCTTTCAAATTGTTGCAATAGTTGCTCTTTTTCCAGGACAAAGACAGATAGTATTATGGTGAACTTGGTGGTCGGTTTACCAAGAACACTTTCAAAATAAGGTTCTATGTACATTATCGGAGTAAGCCAGACAAGATTTAGGACGATCATCTGAGTTAGAGGTGTAATTGCAAATCTACTGCAGAACATATAGACATTGCTAAGGATAACAAAACAGTTGTAGACATTGCTAAGAAAATCATAATATATACGGATTTTTCTATGAAAAGCAGAGTAGATACATGCATTGCTAAAGAAAATTGAACGAATTCAGGTACTGCTAAAGAGAATAGCTTACAGAAGGAATTCAAGGATTAGCCTCTTGGAAATCTAGATTCAAGGTCTAAGCGCATCGAGCTCAAAAATCAGCTCGTACACTTGAAATCAATTCAGAACATGTCCGAAGCTATGATCATCTTATCGATGATCATCTAACCCCGTTAACAGAGCACTTTCTGACCTAGCGGTCGAAGCTTATTCGATTTACAAAGCAATTAAATGTGTTACCCCAAATTGAAAGTGAAGTCATACCAGAGATAACATCATTTTTCCATGACTATTACCAACAAACTGACTATGAATTGTCACCATCAAAATGCAATTCAGACAACCTTGTATCTCAGAGTGAACTAACCACCCGTATTCTAATAATAGCAAGCATTTTTTTTATCACGAAATCAACAAGCAATTGCAGGGTAGGAAAAACTTAAAACAATTTCTTTTCTATAGACTTTCACCCAAGATGTAGGCTTGATAAGAGTTAACGCAAAAATTAGTTACGTTATGTTAGAATCAAACAATGTATTTGATGAAGTGCGAAGATATGAGGTGTTCCAGAATCAGGTATCGCATTCAAAGTAGTTCAGGGTTACAAAGTTGTAGTTCACGGTTCATTAGAATAGAAATCTTCTGACAACTTAAATGAAAGTCTTGATATTGAGTTACTCATTCTTACTACTCTTACGAGACCTTTGAAAGATCCCGTGCTCACAATTCCAAGGTATTAGCAATATGATCAAGTCTTGAAAAATGTGCTAAAGAACACCCGTCAGAGCAGTAGCTTAAAGCTGTTGCAAAAAGGTGATGCCTCAACCTACAGATAATCATGCGAATTGCTTGGATCCGCTACAGAATTATCGCTATCTTCATAAACTACACGTCTAACAGCAGTTCTAGCCAATATTTCACAAAAGAATAAACATATCTATCTAACGGTGGCTCTAGGTAAGCCTTACGTCGTTGATTCAAATCTATAGACATGACACATAAACAGAATACAGATGTAGAGGTCAAAATGCTGATGATTGCCACTGTACCTAAATGTACTCCAGAAGACATAGAAACAAACCAGACTGACTCAATAAAAAGTACATAAGCTTTACAACCGACCTAGAGTTACGAAACCTAATGCTCTGATACCACCTTTGTCATGACCCATTTAATGACCATGACCGGCGTATGAGGTGGACCGTTTGTGAGAGCCCAGCTCATTTTGCATAAGCCTTAGAGAAATCAAAAACTTTACCCAATTATTCATTTTCCTTTTAATAATTATCCAATATTACCAGACATTCAAATTTCGTAAATATAACAGAAGTGTTATCAAATCAAAATATAAAGAATATATACAATCATTCAAATTTGTTATACAAACAAAAATAGAATCAAGGACCCAACCCTCGGTATGGAGCACCTAACCAATCATACCAACTAGAGCCCGATCAAAAGGGCTATCACTACTAAACTGAAGACCTCACTGAACACAGAAGCTGAATTACCTAAAAATTTTAAGGGAGAGAGTGAGAAAACTCAGTGAGGAATAACATTCCATAATGCCTCTAGGACCTCACATAAACTGTTTTGAAAATATTTAGAAAATTTTCACATGCAATATATACAGATATATGCATATATACTCGATATACATACTAGTATAGTTCGAAAATGTTTCAAAAAATATTTCACAATCAGAGTAGACAACATACAATCAAACAGAAACTATAAGAGATAAAGGAGTAGACAACTCATGCAGTGTATTATACTGGTTTGTATTATCCAAACTGTATAGAATTTTCTATATAAATATTTTATTATCTTATCCAAAAATTTACACAGAGCTGATGATCACTGATCATACACCAATATTATATTGACACTGCGCTAATCAGACCAGATCTCTAACAGAGGATTAACAACCTTGAGAGCCTCAACAGTACTCAACTCAAGAGAGTTGAATAGCTGATAGCCTTAAGGGCCCCAAATAGTATCCGACATCCTAAAAGTCTCAAAGTTGTAACAGACAGACAGAACTAATTAGAGGGTATATCTATGAACATTGCAGTCCCTAGGCTCTAACATGATATATAACGCCAGTCTACAACACAATATACTATGGGAGAATGACCAATAACACAGACTCGGATAGTTTATTATATAACATATACTATAATAGCAGATAATAGTCACTAAGGCATATAATATCAGACTGTGACCCGTACGCATAGTATAGCAGATAGTAGTACTAAACAGATATAAGTGTGGACTACGCCACCAAAATCAAATAGAAAGTGTGTGGGCAGTTACCACCAGATCAGACAAGTCTCGTGTATCTGCGCGATACACACGAGTCACTATTTTGCCCTGGGACTCAGGCTTAACATAGCATTGGTATACCAAATGCCATTTTACCTCGTAGCTAGGTCTTAAGAGTCAGAGTCAGAGTAATATATATCATAATACGATATTAGTGCAAAATATTTAGCAGATGAAGTATGTATCAGACGAAGCTTATATTATCATAATATAAAATGAAGTATATAACAGAAAGTCATGCAACAAAGTTCATTTCCAGAAGGTATATGTATTTATACTTAAATCAGAATCAGATACTAAATGTGGTTATTAATCACACAATTCAATTTAATATTAGCCAGACCATTGTTAAACCAATTTTAGTTTCAAACCAAACACACCAAAAAATATAATTTTCAGAACACACAGTCTATGTGTCTGAAATCAACATTGCACTCACCTGAACGCCGAGCCAAAGAAGCCGATTGCGGTCTACCAGTCGATGACCAGTCACCACGGGAGTCAAACAAACTAAAAGCAGACGCGCAACAAAATCAGACAAACTAAAAATGGCAAAGGCTCCAGAATCGAATGTGGTACTAGTACTGTGGTGGTACCAAATGTAAGAATGCAATGCAGATGCAATCTAACTATCGACTTTCAGAAATTCTAAATCTAACCCAAACACTTCAAAATTTACAGATTTGACTATCTGACAGAAACTTATTTCAAAGAAATACATAGACCTCATTCTAGTTGATTCCCAACCTTACCAATCACCCATATTGACTATAATCAACTCCCTGAACACAAATATAACATCCCTTTCAACAATTGAACACAAAATCATAAAGAATCCATAAGCTGAGATTCGAATTTCCATGAATCCTAGAACAAACAACATACATTCTTTGAATCCCACATAGATTCAACTTCATCTAAGCTCTCTCTATTGAGATGTATGAAAAACAACTTCAAATCTAACTCCAAATTCATTCAAAACACCTTCAACTCGTCACCCTAACCCTAGAGCAAACCCATTTCGTTTAAACACTTAAATCCTCAAAACCAAAGCTCAAATCATGTTCTTCTAGGTTCATTCTAACCTAATCTAATGTTCTTCAACTTCCAGTTACAAAAAAGAGACAGAAAATCCAAACTCTAAATCTAAATAAACACATTTCGTCCAAACACAAAAACTTCCAACACTAAAGTTAACATCTTAAGATTTCGACCCCAAATATCCATAATCTAACAACATTTATTCACATTTAACACATATTCAAACTAGATCTAAAACTCTACCTCAAAACGTCATCTTACCAAAAATGGGATCCCAAGAGATTAAATGATGAAATGGAAGAAAGAGATGTGTTGAAGTAGTAATCTTACCTCAAAAAATGGAAAGGATTCAATGACAGACCATTAGAAGTGAACAGAGAAAGATTTAAGAGAGCTTGGAAGTGTTTTGGTGTGGAAATGACGAACAAAAGGTCAGGGAAGGGGTATTTATAAACCCGCGGATCGACACACAACATTTTATCCAATTTCAGCAGAAACATAGCCATCTACGTGCTTTGCACGACATCTAGGCACGTAGAGGCAGTCCTGCGTGCACATATTAGCTTACAACGTGCACATACGTGAGTTCCAGGAACCCAGAAAATTCAGGTCTAAAACTAACGTGCGTTGTACAACATCTATGCATGTACGTAGAAGAAGTCCAACGTGCGTAAATCCCTACACAGTATGTGTAGATGGCATTCAACAACTCTCGATTCCATCCAGAACAAGATCTATGTGCATAGAACTCCCTATAGCGCACGTAGACGGCTCCAACAACCCACATATCATCCCATAATCACACTCAACATGCGTAGATACTCCTGCTATGAGCGTAGATGTCTTCCAACAAGCTCTACGCATGAAATTTCCCTCCTCAAACATGATTTCAACTTAAAAATCATAAATTCCATCACTCTCGGACCTAACAACACCCAAACTCACAAAGGCATCATCTTAAAACAAATGTGAACATTTCCAATCACCTAAACATCATATCATACATTCAAGAATCAAATTGGAAATGAGCTAACATCATTTGAAATCGAATGTCGTTTCACCATAAACCTTGTCGGAATTGGTCGGAACGTTATAGGGAAATCTCATCAGAACGAACGGGGTATTACATAAAGCCTTCTTCAACATATACACTTTATCTTCTTCTCCTTTCATGACAAAGCCTTCAGGTTGCTTAATGAAAATTTCCTCCTCCAAATAGCCATTTAGGAATGTAGATTTGGCATCCAAGTGAAATATTCTCCATTCCTTTTGAGTTGCAAAAGCCAAGAGCATTCTGATTGTATCAAGCCAAGTAACTAGAGCGAAAGTTTCTAAAAAATCCACACCAAATTGCTAAGCATAACCCTTGACCACCAATCTGGCTTTGTACTTGTTCACTGTTTCTTCATGATTCAGCTTTAAATTGAATACTGACTTCACTCCAATGTCCTTCTTGTGACTTGGTCTATCCACCAATACCCATGTCTAGTTCTTTTTAATCATCTTGAGCTCTTCCTTCATTGCTTGAACCCATTTGGGCTCATTTGCCACATCTTTATAATCTGCTGGTTCATGCACAACATAATTACAATTTTCATAAATATCAGCGAGTGATCTAATACCTCTCACAGGAGCATCATCAATAGATTCTTCATTAATTTAGGACTCAATAAGATCATCTTTGGCTTCTTTATGCTCAACTTCTGACTTCTCCCAATTCCAGACAGCTAATTCATCAAATCTGACATCTCTGTTGACAATAACCTTCTTAGTCACAAGTTGATAAACTCTATAACCTTTGATAATGATGTTGTAACCAATGAAAATTCTAGCCTCAGCCTTATTGTCTAATTTGTATCTATTCACATTAGGAATATGTGTGAAACATATGCAACCAAACACCTTCAAGTTTAATACTGAAGGTTTGTAACCAATACATACTTCGAATGGCACCTTTTTTCTGTAGCACTTTTGTCGGCAGCCTATTCAGTAAATAAACTATAGTATTGACAACCTCAACCCACAATTCTCTTGGCAAATTTTTCTCGAACAACAAGCACCTGACCATCTCCATTATTGCTTGGTTTTTCTCTCTCACTTATGTTGTTTTGTTGGGGCTGTAAGTTGTTGTCAATTAATGCTCAATATCTGCATCTTCACAAAACTTGGAAAACTTGTTAGATGTATACTCAGTTTTATTATCTAATCTAATCACCTTTATATTCTAACCACTTTGATTCTCAATCAAGTTTTTAAATTTCCAGAATACATCAACCACTTCAAATTTATGTTTTAGGAAGTAGACCCAACACATTCTACTAAAATCATCAATAAACACAATATAATACCTACTTCCATTCAAGGATTGAGTCTTCATCGGTCCGAACACATCCATATGAATAAGCTAAAGTTTTTCAATAGCTCTCTAGGCCTTTTTTTTGTGGAAATGGCAATTTGGATTGCTTTCCCATCTAACAAATTTCACAAACTTTAGCTCAATCTTCCATAGTAGGCAAGTCCTGTACAAGCTCATTCTTATGCATAAATGAGATAGCAGAATAATGAAAATGTCCCAGCCTTTTGTGCTAAAGTTAGGACTGATTAGCAAGATTAGGATGTGAACAAGAATTTGCTCGCTTCCAATCCAACAAGAAGCTTTTTCCCCTTCATCTTCGCAGGGAACAATCTTTCTCCTTTAGGATCAAAAATCTCAGAGGCTTTGTCTTTAAAATTTATAGAAAAACCTTTTTCCAGGAGCTGACTAACACTCAACAGATTTTGGTTAATTTCAGGTACATACAAAACATCATTAATCATTTTTATACCTGAGCTGGTGTTGATAACGACATCTCCATTGCCTTTAACATCAATACAATCTCCATTTCCAATTCTAACTTTGGAAATGTATGATTCGTTAAGCTCTTTGAATACTGACTTGTCGTTGGACATGTGATGGGTACAACCACTATTGATAAGCCATACTTCACTGGAGTTGTTTCCAGCAAAACAAGTTGCAACAAATAATTGCTCCTCCTATTCCTGATTAGCTACTTGAGCTTTATGCTCTTCTTGTTTCTTGTGTTTGCAGACCTTTTCCACATGCCCTTTTTGATTGCAAGCTTTGCACATAACATTAGGCCTAAACCAGCAACACCAAGTCTGATGTGTTGTCTTCTTATAGTGTATACATGATTGAAATTTTCCTTTGTCACCATCTTTACTATTTTCACTCTTTTCCTTCTTAGACCACTCTTCTCTTGCCTGTATCATCTCCTCTATTCTTGAGCCTAAATTGCATTCATCAACTCAGAGAAAGAAATTTGTGACAAATTTCTTGAATCTTCAAGAGATGATATCCTGGCTTCAAATCTTTTCGACAAACTCACCAGCACCTTCTCCATAATTCTGCTATCAGGTAATTCTTCACCAGCCAACCTGATTTTATTAACTACAGTAAGAAGTCCATCAGAATAATCTTTTATGCTTTTTGTTTCCTTCATTCTCAAAAGTTTGAATTCTCTTTTGAGATTCAGAACTTGTATTTGCCTTGTTCTTTCACTTCTTTGATAAATTTCCTTGAGAGTGTCCCAAGCTTGCTTGACAGTTTAACAAGTCATAATCCTTGTAAAAACTGTTTCTCAAACAGCAGCATAAATATAAGATAAAGCTTTTTGAGCTTTAGCTTCTTCTTCTTCATGAGCTCTGATTTGATTGAGTATAGGGTTGTTGCCAAGCGGAGGTATCCGTCTTTCTTCTTCAACCCACTGCCATAGACTAAAACCTCTCAAATGAGCCTTCATTTTGACAACACAGATTTGATAATTGTCTCCATTAAAAATGGGATGGTGAAAGAGATGTATTTGTGGAAGTCATTCATTCACTAGTTCACTCAACACAGGCACTTTAAGATCAGAATGGCTCTGATACCAATTTATTGGAGTAAGAGCAGAAAACACAAAAAAAAGGCTGAAATGGTCTACGTTTTTCATTGATAAGATTTGGTTTTATACAAAAAAGTTGGAACAGAAATGCTAAAAAACTGGAACTCAATTTAATCTTAACAACCTTATCTAAAACAAAATGATTTACTCAAACTGAAATTAAAATTGAAATTAATAAGTTTGTTGCAGTTGATTTGTTGCAACATATTTGCTATAACAAAAAGATGAAATCTTATCAAGGGTGTTGGAATACTTTATGATTGTGTGTTGGTTTATATGGAAGGAGAGGAATGATTTTTTGTTTAATAATATTGCTCCAGACCCTAACAGAACACTAGGAATGGTGAGGCAGTTTATTGATGAGCTTGACAGATCAACTTGGGCAAGAAGTATAGCCAGTGTTACCAGGCAGCAACATGTGTGGAAGAAACCTAATAAGGGAGTTATTAAGATAAATTGTGATGCTTTCCTTCATGACAACAGATGGTTTGGCTGGGATTGCAGTAGTTGCAACGGACTCAGGAGGATTGGTGGTGGAGATTGCTGTGGAAAAGAAGAGGGCAATATGAGTCCTATTTGAGGAAATGGAAGCCATTAAGGTGGGAATTATGTTAGCTGCTAGAAATAAATGGAGGAGAGTACTAATTGAAACAGACTCAAGGAATGCAGTCCAAAGCCTGATGAATCCGGAGGGGAACACCTACTAGGAAGTTGCGGCCTTAGTTGAATATATTTTGGATCTTAAAAAGGCTTTTGATTATTGTTGTTTTAATTAGATAAGGAAAGATGCAAACAAAATATTTGATTACTATGCCAAGATTGTAAGGGATGGCCGTTGGTTCCCTGATTTTGTTTGTAATCCACCTTCTCCAGTCAGTGATTGGACATAGGAGGAACAAAATTTTGAATGAAAATGATCATTTCAGTGGCCAAAAACAAAATTAATAATAGTTATAATAAAATAAAAGGCTTTTACTTTGCAGGGCCCACCTTTAAACAGTCCCCTCTGGGCCTTCCTTGCTTGACCAACCTTACAAGTTAATTACACACATCGGCCCATTAACATAGCAGTTTGCAAGGACCAACCTACAAAAATAAACCCATTTAAAAATTTAATTACAACAATAAGACTTCAACATTTACTTTTTTTCCCTTAATCCTTAATTTTTTTGTAGAACTTTTTTATCTTTCCATACGAAAATAACCTCTTTATGTATGCAAATCGACTTTTCCATATTTTTTATCAAATATAAAAAAATAAACAATAAATAAATCTTAAACAGAAAAAATAAACCTTTTTGAAAATAAACCATAAATAAACCTTTTGTAAACATTATTATTGACATTCAAAAAGCACCTTAAATAAAAAAATAATTTTTTTTAAATTCTTAAATAAACACCAAATTGACAACCATTACAAAATTTAAAATTCGTAAATATTGTGTACACTAACAAAAATCTGAATAAGAATACATGTTATTTAGTGTATATTCCTATATATATGAGCCCAAAGGTGAGCTAATTTTAATATATGAACCATTATACATCTAAATTTCATATTTTGTACACCTTAACATACACTAAATATTGTATTATATGTAAGTAATTTTAAATTTTATACACCTATATAAATGATTACCTATATAAATGATTTATTGTTCACTTATCTCAACATGAAAATATTTTGCAAATTATATTATATATGGACCAAAATATAATTTTTTGCAAGTTCAAAATTATATGAAACAAAATATAATTATATTATATATGAACAAAAATTATATCGTAAGTCTAAATCGTTGAAAAATTGGCTCTGAATAATATTGTACAATTTTTTTCATATAGGATTGCAATTCATGAGAACTATATTAATGAACAATTTTTTTCTAAATTGATTTAACAAATTGTATGTGCTAAATAATTTATTTAATTATTAAACTTGAAATTACTTATATATAATACAACATAACAAATAAAACTTGTTCATGGTAAATTACATATTAATAATGTAAAAGTATAATAAAAGATATATAATATTTATTATATATAAATAGTAAAACATAGGAATTCTTATTAAACCAATAAAATAGTACAAACATATTTATTCACCCCAAATAAATAAAAAACACACCAGAAAAATAAAAAATAAATCATACTTACTCAATCACATTTCATACAATATAAACATATTCAATGACGATATGACAAAAACTTCCTCTTCCCCAAATTAACATTCAATTTTTTGAATGGACAATTTTTTTTCCCCAAACCACCTCATTGCCTACTTACTCTTTTGTCCTGCAAATTTGTCTCACAATCTCTTTTCTACCCTTTCGCCTACACCCACACATTACCCATCCCATTAATTCCTTTTCAAAGGGGATTTTTTAATTGCATTCGCAATGCCACATAGGAGAACGACTAAAGACGCCAAGCAGTGCAGTTAAAAATAGACTATATATTAAAAGAAATAAAGAGATTATCACTATTTTATAAAAATTATGCATGAATAATAAATATGTTATAAACTTATTACTAAATAAACACACTCAAACACCACTTAAACTAATTTAAGTGGTTAAATATGTAATTTGCAAAACTTTAAGTAGCGTTTGAATCTTGGCATAAACTGTATTTGCTATAACAAATAGTGAATGAGAGCATATGTCTTTATAATTTAAAGTCATTATATGTTTTCCTAATTAGTACCATATATCTTTAATTTTTTTATTAAACTCATCTTATATATAGTGAAGGAGAAGTATTACGAGTTAATAGACATAATTGGTGCCTTACTCGCTGTGGAAATTGCTAGTATAAAAAGGAGGCTGATGGGAAGGTTTGTCTTTTGGACTAATTCATAATTTACCCTCAAACTTGCATTTTTTTTTGTTACCCTAAATTTTTTTATCATTTAATTTTCTGTCTGAACTTACTACAACTATCTCAACTAAAGATTTTTTTATAAATATGGTTAAATCTCATAATCTTCTCATTCATCATCTAGTTATCATTTCCAAACATAGAAAGCTAAGAAAGAATAAAAGAAAACTCTGCAAAGAATTAAAGATAATTGGTAAATTGTTCAATTTTTTTAAATATGGTTAAATCTCAGAATCCTCTCATTCATCATCTAGTTATCACTTTCAAACATAGAAGACCAAGAAATAATAGAAGAAAACTCTGTGATAAATTAAAAAAATTGATAAATTGTCCTGTTGAACCAATGATGGTTAACATTTGGGATCCCTTTTGATTTTGATGATGAACAAAATTAAGTTTGATATTTAACATTCTAAATGTGGTTGTAAAGACTTTACTCGAGTAACAAGACAACTAACTCGAGTTATCAAAGCAATCCAGAGACCAGAAGCAAACTAGAATGGCAGAGTCGATTGTGAAGAATACTTAACTCGAGTTATCCGAAAAAATAACTCGAGTTTAATGGTGATCACATAACTCGAGTTAAATGTGTTGTCCAGAAGAACCAAATGTCCCCAAGAAAAGTCAATCATCAGGTCTGAAAATTCAACTCGAGTAAAATATGTGTCTAACTCGAGTTGTGCAGGAATCATATAACTCAAGTTACAAGAATAGTTAACTCAAGTAAGATGCATATCACATGCACGATTAAACTCCTCTGCCCGAGTAACTTCATGCAAAACGTGAGTTGTCCAGCTAGCAAATAACTCGAATTAAATTTATCAATAACTCGAGTTACTCATTCAGCGTATCAGGGGCACAAATTCAACTCGATCATAGTTTATAACTCGAGTAACTCAATGCAACAGAAAACATGAAGAATAACTCGAGTTACATGTAGACTAATTCAAGTTATCACTGAAGGCATAACGATTATACCTAGGACTGACAAAATCAGAGTTCAAATGTCGAAAGTCAGTGGTCCCAATGGTCATAAT
>CAODLS011827561.1:0-13962 GCA_948243855.1 Flueggea neowawraea | reverse complement strand
AACCCATTTTCTTTTGGCTTTTTCTAGTTTTTTTAATTCTTAGATGATAATTTCTATCATGTTCCTATAGAATACAACTGGATTTCTTCTTTTTTACAAGTACATTCATTAATTTTATTTATTACTTCCGTTAAGTTTTTTCGCACAAAAAAATTCTAAAAACAAAAAGAGAAGGGTTAATTAGCATACTTGTGCAATGACTTTGTCAGAATCACCAAGATAAATAGTGCAATAGGTATCACTACAGTTCCCTTGACATAAAAATCCGGAACCTTTTCATCATTGTTTCCAGCCAAAAACACATCCAATTTCGTCGTCAATTGGAGAATCTTTGATCTCTTCACTGTGAACAGCAGATCCTTTTCGTCGCTGCAGTGTTAAAAGCTTCAAATTCAACACGAAATAAAAGCCACCAAATTAATATTTTTATCCTTTTAGCAATATTTTATATATATATATATATATGTGTGTGTGTTTTATTTTATTCTATACTTTTGTTAGAAATTCAAGTTAGTCTTTCAACATTAAAAATAACTGGTGACAGAGACTTTTTTTTCTTTTAATCAAAAGCCTTGAGTTTAAATCTTAGGGAAGAAAGTTCTGTTGCCTCGAGCCTGGTTAGTTATCATATAGAAAAGATAAGTGAATTAAACTGATCAACTATGATTCTTAGGGCTTCCTTATTATATAATAATTAGAAAATTAGCATACATTCTGCTGGAAACTGATAAGTGTGTTGCCGGCGGCATCAAGCAATTTACGCTTGTCATGAATGCTAAAAAGCTTGCTTTTGATCCTAAAAACTTTGGTCTCTTCCACGTCAACAACGTCGAAGTCATTTTCCCCTAGAGTTAAGACCTTGCCTGCAACTGTAAGATCCACATGGTGCTGTGCCAGGAAGTATGGACTTATAACCACTACCGGTTTCTCCATCGGAACGTAGCTCGTCTTCGCTGGAATCGGGTTCCGGTACTCCGGTTGTGCTGCTAAAGCCATAACAATAACAGCAGCACTGATCAAGAAAATTGCTAACTCAAAACTTTTTGGTTACTTCGTAATTAGTTTGGAGAGTGTGTGGTGCGGTGAATGTGTTGGGTTATAAATAATGGTTTGAAGATTTTTTCGGACGGTATGGTCAGTGTGAATCATGCAAAGTGGTGTTGTGGTCCGTTCTAAAGTAGTGGTCTCAATAATATACGTATTCCATTATTACTATCACCTTTTTCAGTGACAAACGTTATACGTATTCCACAATTAATGGAAATTATCTTTCGGTAAAACTCCATCCAACACCTGGCTCTCCCTCGCTGGAGTCTTTGTCTCTCTAGATAGAGTTTTCTTCCCTGTACTAGGGTTAATTAATTTCGGTTTTTAGAGTCTACCATTCTTAAATCGCCTTTCATTACAGGCTACTGGTGGATCTCATCTTCACGTACTGCATTTACTCGCTTAAGAGCTTTTTTCACAGGGTGTTTCTACATCTGTACGGTCAAAGTCATAATCTCCAAGAACCCACCTACGAGTGTGTTGGGTGGAACAATAAAGAGGCTTTTTGGTGGATCTAATCTTCACCTACCGCTTTTACTCGCTGTAAAGTTTTTTCAACAGGGTGGGTTCAGATGTGTACGGTGGAAGGCATAAGCGGCCAAAGCCCAGGTACGAGTGACTTTGGTTGGACATTAATGTTGGCACTATGACAAGATAGGCAGGTTTACTGTCAGGTCTTGGTACAACTTGTTGAAGGAGAAGGTGGAACAAGCAAGACGAAGAGCTAGCAGGAGCGTAACTCTGGACTTCAATTCTAAAATGTGGAACCAGGCATGGAACTTGCAGGTACCTCCCAAATTCAAACACTTTCTGTGGAGGTTGTTACTTGATGCAGTGGCCACCAAAGAGAATTTATTCAAGAGAGGCCTGATAAAAGATAAAACCTGCCCAATATGCCTGAATGAGCAAGAATCAATTAAGCATCTTCTTCTTGAGTGCACACATTTAAGGCCTGTTTGGTGGGGCTGCCCACTTTCACTTGCTATTAATCCTGGTAGGTTTGTCTCTTTTAATGAATGGTGGAACTGGTTGCGGAAAGCTACAGCTCAAAATAATAATCATGTTATGGAGCAGTGTTTGATTGTATGTTGGCACTTGTGGAAAGCGAGGAACGATAAGGTTTTCAGTGGGATTAACCCAGATCCTGCAAGAACACTTTGGAGGGTTATGGGAATTATTCAGGAGTTGTCAGCTACTTTATGGGGAGAGCATGAGCAGCGGCATCCGAGAGGAGATGTCAGCAAGGCCAACTGGGCAAAATCTCCTATGCAGGTAATCAAAAGAAACTGTGATGCAACTTATTGCACGAAAACAGGGCTTGCTGGGATGGTGGTGGTTGCAAGAGATCATAGGGGAAAACTCTTATCAGGTTGTGGAGTTAAGAAACGTATGAGCAATGCGTTGGCAGCGGAGGCAGAGGCTATTAAGCTGGGTTTGCTATTGGCAAGGCAGCAACAGTGGGCAAGAGTAATTCTGGAAACGGACAACAAAACTGTTATAAAAGAGCTGGATAGACAGAAAGGTGATGGTTATTGGGAGATTTCTAGCGTCATTAGAGTTATTCAAGATTTGCAATGTAATATCTTGAATTGTCAATTTGAATGGATCCCAAGACAAGTGAATAGGGTGGTTGATTTCTTTGCTAAACTTGTTTTACAGTCTGGTTTTAGCCAGGATTGTTTTGTAAAGCCACCAGATCCTGTATGTTCTTGGCTACATGAGGAGGCCTGTTAATAAAATGACTTTACCATTGCTGTCAAAAAAAAAAACGTTGTACATAAGGACAAAGAATTAGTGATTCTTTTTTCCCTTCTTCTTCTGAATTGATTCCTATTTGGACTAATTTGTCTGTCACCCAATCTTATGATTTATTTCCGCACTATAGTGATGGTTGATAGCTAATACAAATTAAAGAACTTGTTAGAAAAAATATTTTCTGTTTAAATGAATTTAAAAATTAGATTTAGACAATGTGAATTCGAATTCATTTGACAGTAGCGTGTACATTACTCTGTATAATTGGACTACAAAGAATTGGAATTGAAAAAAATCGTTAGCGTAACTTCCTAGAAACTAGTTCTGCTAACCAGAAATCATCCCTTTCTTTATCCTGAAATTAATAATACCAGCCGGTTTAAGTTCATAGACTACAAATGTACTAAAAACCGTCCCCATAAAAGAACCACATAAATGTATATACAAAATAAGAGACAGATGATAAAAGGAAAAATAAAAATTTTAGGTTTATAACCAAAAAAAACTTGTAAAATTACATAATTTTGATAGGAAAACTAAACTTTTAATTGCACGTTTAGTACATTTCTCATGCATCTTCAACCAATCAGTGATTTTACTATGACACAATTTTCTTTTTTCTTAACCAAAGAAAAGGAGGAGAGTGACAATTAATGGTAGTTTTTTCTTGTTGAGTTTGGCGGGAATCAAGTTTCGTCAATGTAGCAGAAACCAATGGCAGATCTAGAATTCTTCATTTGGAAGGTCAAAATTTAACAAGAAAAATTATTTACTAGAAATATATTTATATCTATATTTAACGAGAAAAAAACAGATGAAACTTCAAAAGGAAAACACATTTTTGACCTTAGATTACATAGAAAAATTCGTTTCAACCCTTAAGAAAATATTAATAATAGAACATATAATTTTCTCCACTGTTTTAATAATACAGAAAAAATCAATGAAAAGAGTAAAGGAAAAAAAATATATGTATAATATATTATGGCTGGAGTTTAATTTAGCCAAAAAAAAATGGACACCACACTAAAATCCGCAAGTCACTTTAGCAACATCTAATAATAGTAATTATTTTAGATAAAATATTAATGTTAATTATTAAAGCACTGTATAGTTCTAAGTTCAACAACTGAAAAACGAGAAGATTAGCTTAATATGTATACCGTGGAACCACCGTGACCTCGTTGGATCGCCTATGGCCCGAGCCACTGTGGCAAAGTTGAGGGACCAAACTAGGGGCCTCGAAATCACTTCAGGAATGAGTCTTAAATGCCTCCAAGAAGCGCTCTCGTCCGAGTTCGAACTTGGGTCAGTGATGCCTTAGCAATTCGACTATCACCTGTGGTTATATGAATTGTTAGGCTGCTATCGGCTATATATTAATCTAAAGAAGAATATATTTATGATATTATGATATTTGTTAATTTATTTAAATAATATTTAATATTTTATTAATGTGACATATATCATATAAATTTGTCTAAAAATTTAATACAATATTTTTAATGTAAGTCAAATACTAATAAGGAAACAAATAATCATCCTAATAAGCTTAAAAAATATATTGACAAATAAAATTGCATTAAATTTCATTGGCAAAGATTAAAATAATCAAGAATTAAACCCAATGTTATAATCAACTAAAATGGGATTAACATTATTCCAATAAATAATAATAAAAAGAATAACAACCTTTTTAATAAGTTGTAATAATATTGAAATAATAACAAAATATCTATGTAATTAATTAGATATTACAACCAGTAAGATATATAACAGGTATTGACTGGGCATTACACAGTAAACAAAAACAACCATATTAATTTTTTTTGAACTCAATCATATTAATTTTAGGTAAAATAAGTTGTATAGGTATGTGTATATTGAACTAAAATAGTTCATACATATTATAAACTGAATGAACACAAACCTTTTAAGATAGACTTAATATTATTTCTTGAATATAATGTGTATATTGAACTAACAATACCTATTGTATACGTCAGTTCACAATAATAAATCAGCATAGAAATATTTGATAGATATTGATAGGATACTAATATAAAATAACATATATTAGCTGAATTAATGACACATGACAAATACATTAACTGGATTAATGACACGTGGTAAATTGAGAGGAGAAAATTTAGACTAAATATATGTATTTTTCTAGGAAGAGTTCTGCAAATTTCGAAAATGTCAAATAAATTTAACACCATTTAAATTAAATATCATTGGAATCCGAGAGTTTTAGTCTATGAACAACAATGAAGTGGCTATATAATGTTTATAGAACAAACTAATTGTTTCACGTAAACACGATGGTATTGTTCGAGTTTAAGCCATAAAAATTTTAGGTAAAATCCTGCAAAATAAATTAACAGTAATTAATTATTCAAATTGCAACAAATCACAAAAATGCAAACGCAATTAATTCCAATTTGTTTTACAAATTAGCGTAATCTATACCTATGTCTATATATCTATATACTTAGATTTGTAATCTATATCAATTTGTTAATATTACTTAGATTTATAAAAATACTTGGAAGCTAACCATTCTTTTTATTAGATGTGATTGCAAATGTCAGTACAGATAAGAAGTAAGTCATATGATATATAGATGTATTAGCCTTATCAGATGAAATGCAGATAATTCATTTGATATTTGAAAAGTTAAGTCCAACTATAATTTTTTAATTTTTCTAATTTTAAAGATGATAACTCTATTATTTATATTAATGTTTTTAATTTTCCTAATTTTAAATATGATAACTCGATTATTAATATAAATGTTATATAGGAGTCGGTTGTTAATGCGGATGAAAGGAATCCTAAAACTCCTACAAGCGGTAGAGCTAAAAGAATAATTGACTTAGAAAAAGCAAAAGAAACCAACCAATTGGAAGGTGAATCATCGACTAACAAAGTAGCATACAAGAAAATCAAGATTGAAAAAAATGATTGATGCTATTTTATATTTTGAATATCTACTTAGTATTGGATTTTTGAGATTTTGCACATTTCTTGGTGGTTTGGAAGTTTTTAAACTCGACATTTGATTCAAGAATTTTTTTGGGATGATACAATGCTAAATATTTTATTCTATTATTATTTACATTTTGAGTATTTTTAAATGAATAATTAAGTGGTTTGGTATTTTTAATTTAATAAATGTGTTGGTATTGTTTTAATTGTATGATTAAAAAGATGTGTTTATTTCTTAATAAGCCAATGGTATAGGCCTGAAAAATTATTTATATTTTAATGTTATGTGTCAATTTTCACATGTGACTTTAGTTTTTATCATTAATTAAAACTAATTTCTAATTTGTTAGAAAATTCTCTTCTTACTCCCTAAATTTGCCCCTCATCAAATTACGTGGTGTTAAACCAATTAATTACAAGACAAAGAATCATTCAGCACACCAACTTACCTTCAAGAGAAATAGATGAGATGAACTCTCATAACCATCTTTCTCAAACGAAGAGAAAAATAATAGTGGATGAAAAAAGTATGAGAAACAAGATTTGCAAAACTAATGGTATTGGTAAAGGTAATATAATACAATTTCAAATTAATTATTTAGAAATATCTACTTAATATTGTTTTACTTTGATCGAAAATAATTATCTCTGTGATTGTGATTATAGATAATAAAGCTAGATTGAAGATACTCATATGTAACAAGGACAACCATTCATACAACTCTACAAAAAATATTGTATATAAAGAAGTATTTTAAAATTTGTAGGCGCAATATGAAAGGTACATAAATTTGTTTTTAATTAAATATTTATATTCTTTATTACTTAAATAAAAAATATTGCAATATATTTTTGTTTCCACATTTAAATAATCTGTCAAAAAATATTTTTATCGCAAATAATAAAATAAATTCATCGTATGAAATTTTCCGTTGTATCGTGCGGGTCTCATGCTAGTCCGCATATACATCACAAGGTTATGTACTTGTGATCTCATCCATACGTCATCCAAAGATTGCCTATGCTACGTCATTTCTTACTCTCGCATATCCACCACTAGCATGTACTCCACGTATTGCTCGATTGTCAATTTTTCTTTTTCTAAATTTAAAAATTGTAAATAATTTTAAAATACCATATATTTTATTTTGATTCTTTACCTGCGGATGTATTAGTGTTGTACTGTTGTTCGTGTTCCTTTGGACGGACCACAATAGGCTACAGTGTGGGACATTTAGGGATTTCTTGTTTCTATCTGTGGATGAAGAGGTGTTTAGGGATTTCTTGTTTCTATCTGTGGATGCAGAGGTGAGCATGGATGTCTCCTTTCTCACGGGGAAGGTCTTGAACATGAAGATGTGTGGATGCTTATTGTTCCTCTCTCTTGAGAATAGTTTTTTTTTTTCTGTTGAGGATGGACTTCTTTCTTTTGAGGAATGATTATGAACATTTTGGGCTTCTATTCTAGGGATGGTCACATGCACAAGTCTTTGTGAGGGTTAAGATGCAAGTCTTTGAAAAACGATTGGCTTTTTGAAAGCTTTCCCATATATTATATTAATTGTTGTTCCATAGATACAATGAATTTTATAGTTAGAGAGTCATTTCCAAGCTTCAAGGTATTTGAGTTATCAACACTAGGTCTCTAAGGCTTGGGTTGCTTTAACTCCTCAACTCTAAGCTCCTTAGTTAGCTCTGGGTCCTTAAGAAGTACATGTAGCTCATGTCTCATGCCTTAAGTAGTTCTTTAGGTTATTGTCCTTTTGCTTTGCAAAGGAAAACCAGTGAAGAAACAAGTACTTACCTCCCATCCATCAATTTGTGGCACCATTTCAAAAGTTAATTTAGATTCACTTGCCTAAAAAATTGAGCATGAAAAAGATATTATAGTGGTAGGGGATGAGTGACCGACTACATCTTACATAGATATGGTTGTTGTATTATATATGCGCTTTGCTTATTTGATATTTGACTTCGAGGGCTTTTCATTCTTGCCACTATATATATTATCACGCATTTATATTTATTTTTAAAGATCAAATTAAAAAATATATTTTTAATCTATTTAATTGATTTTACCTATTTTAATTAATTTTAAAATTTTGTAAGAGTTAATTATTATGTATTCCCAAATTAACATTTATATTTGGACAAATAACACCTAAAGTTTAATAATTACATGAATGTTATTTTCTTTAATTGTAACTTTATTATATGCTAATATTTTGAAACCTAATCTTAAAAATACCACATTCCTACAAATAAAAATCAATTTTTCTTTTATTTTTTTAATTTTTCTCTCTCTCCTCCCCTCTTTCTCCTCCCCTTTCACTTTCAAACTCACGTTTCCCTCTCCTCATCTCCTTCCTCTCACTCCACCGCCGCTGCCGACCGTTGTTGCTTCGGCTTCTCTCCTCCTTTCTTCGCCTCTATCTCATTCTCTCTCCCTCTCTCTCTCCTCTCTCAGCTCTCTTTTTTTTTTCTTCGCCTCTATCTCGCTATTTCTTCGCCTCTTGCAGCTTCGACCACCTCGTGTTCTCTCTTCTGTCGCGTTGCATCTCGCCTCTCCCATCACCCGTCCCTGTGTTTCCCTAGTTTGTTTGTTAGTCGGAACTGTCACGACCCAAATCGGACCATGACAAGCTTACGAGTTTAACCGAACAGGAGGTCCGACCCATCTCGCACAAGCCTTGGACAATTAGAACAACTACCCAATTATTATTTCGAACCACAATTAAACAAAAATGATTAAAAGATTTTATTACAAAAATAATTTCAAAATAATAATCCTAAGTAATAAAATATTAATATAAGTTAATATATAAAGAAAGTATTATTAACAAAAATAACTAAATACAATCATATCCCACAGAAATTCGAGCATCTATTGAACTGAAGTAATATGGCCCGAACAAAAGGATACCCACTATTGAGCATAAATTCTTCTCACTGAGCAAAGAAGCCAAGATGACCTGAAAAATGTTAAAGGAGGGGTGAGAAAACTCAATGATGGACGATACTCTAGATTGCCTCTGGGACATCACATAAACTGTTTTGAAAACGTTTTAAGAAAATACCACATGCACGTATATAATCAGATACTAATAGTGTATACTTGTATATGTAGGTAGTGATTCAAAAATTCGTTTCCAAAACATTTCGCAGACAACATGCAGTCAAGCATAATAATAATAATTAATTACTATGTATACAGAGTTCAAACAAGCAGACATATTATTTATCAGACAGATATTATATAGAGAATCAAATATTTATCAGATAAGTATTATACTAGAAAATCGTATAATTATCATATTACAGACGATAAGTAAATATATAATTACTATAAGTGCAGAATTCAAAAATATATTCTGCTATCACTGATCATACGCCCATAATATATTGACACTATACCAGACGAGATCACAGATTGACTAGCAACCTTAAGAGCCCAACAATAGTTTGCTCAAAAGGGCCAAACAACTAAAACAGACAGAAATTGATCCTAAGAATATATCCACGAGCATTGCAGTCCATAAGCTCTAGCAAGATATACCCCACTAGACCATAACAAAAATATATTATAGGGGTATGATAAACAATACAAATTCACAAATATAGATATCAGACTTAATTAATAATATATTCAAAAATATAACATACAATTATTATAATATAAACCAGACAGGACCAGAAAGCAGAAGTAGACGTGTGGACTAATGCCACCAAAGATCAGACAGAGTCACGTGTGTTGCGTTATACACACAAGTTATCATATTACCAAGGTAACTAGGGCCTTGACAGAGTATTGGTATACCAAAGGCTACGCTACTCTGTAGTTAGGTGTCTCGAGTTAGAGTCAAAATAATTCGATTAATTATTTCCAGAGTTCAAACATACAAAGCAGACATAATAATTAATAGAGTATAAACATATTTAGATATACAAATAGACATCGTCAAAATAGATATTTAGGATTTTGTTATCAAAATTATTTAAAACAGATATGCATACGACTTAGACAAATATTTAATAAAATATAACCGATCACATTTCAAATTAAATGTATTTATCCAAATACTATTTACATAAAAATACATATTTATACATATTTATGTATATATACATAAGACAAACAATTAATACCAGAATTTAGTATAGGGTATTTTATAATATATATAATATATTATTCAAATTATTTTATTACTAATTATAATAATAATTACTATTCAAAATTTCAGATTTAAAAATATGATAAAATAATTAATATCAAAATTTGTATATTTATATATATCTAACAGATTATTCTTTACCAAAATATTTATAAATACATTCGTATTGAGAACAGACAAATATACAAATCAGAATTAATTTAGGAAATATATATATATATAACATATTTCAGAAACAAAGTACTAAATGTTTATTAATAAGTAAGTCAGACTTTTAGATTAGCCGATCCTTTAATTACTCAGATTACAGATATAAGTCGGACACAACAAAAACATATAGATTTGAAAGACACATGTTATGTGTCTAGAACTGTCATCGCACTCACCTGAATGTTGTGTGAAATAATCGAAAATTCACGGACCACTAGTAGATGGTTGAGCACCTCGAAAATTAGACGAAATGGATAGCAAACAACAAAACTAAAAACAGACAGACATATCATAACATAATTAGATGTGGTTGGTATTATGGTATTACAGAATATGCATGAAATGCAAATACAAATCTCTAAGGACGTCGGGAATTCTATTGCGATCGAAAACCTAACGCTCTTGTCTCGAAAATTAGATGTTTCATAAAATTATAGTTTCGTCACTGAAATTTTGCAAAGTTACCATTTAGTTCCTAAGACCTCAAAAAATTACAAAATAATCCCTAAAATTTGCAGCATTTATAAATTAGTCCTTAAAATATTTCAAAATTACAAATAAATATTTATTTGTAATTTTAAAATATTTTGAGGACTAAAATAAATACTCTGATTTATTGAAATTACAAATTTAACCTAAATTTTTCTAAAATTACAAATCTAGAACTCTAATTTATAAAAATTATAAATCTACCGCATGTAAAACATCAGATCTAGTCCTCAATTTATTCATAGTCATGGAAAATTATGCTTTAGTCATTTCGATAGATAATTGAACTAAATCATCCCAAATCCCGAATCAACCAAAACCCAATGTTTCTAATCCATCCAGTAGACTCAATACTGTTCCAAGAACTTGAATATCATTATTCAACAAGAAAAACAGAGAGATGCCCAGGACAGTCCTCACAAGCTTCGGGTTGTCAAAGCCATTAAAAGAAATCATCAGTCCATCACCCCCAACTCATTTCCACATTTTTCCAACTTGAATTCATTAAAATCAAACGAAAAAAAAAAACTCTAAATTCAACCTGAAATGCTTCAAAACCGACATCAACTCCCACCGAAACCCATTTAATTTTCAACAAACGCAAATGCTTTTTGTAAGGAAATAAAGGAAAAGAAACAAAGAATAAGAGGAATGAAACAATTGGGAATCAAATTCTTACCTCAACTTGAAGAAAAGAATGAATGAGAGGTGGAGAAAAGTGAAGAAAATCGAGTTCGGGTGTGAGGGAACGAAAGAACAACGTGAAGAAATGGAGTGAGGGCCGTGGATATGTTACTTAAAAAGAAAAAGAAAAACGGTGCGTTTTGGAAAGATCAGGCCTGAACATGCTCGGACGACAGCAAAGAGACGCAGACGACATCACGCGAACGACCTGCCGTTTGACCAAAACAGACGACCTGTAACACGTTTCCCTACTTTTTTTCTTCCCATTTTTCTTTTCAACTCCAACCAATTACCGCTTAACTTAACAACTCCAAATCGCTTCCAAATTTCATTAACCATCCAACTAACATCTAAGATTTAAAATTAACTCTTCAAACATCAAAAATAAAATTCAAAATTTAACGAAAAAATTACCAAAATAATTAGTTAAAAATAAACTAGGTGTCACATTAATAATATAAATTAAAAAATAATAAATTTAATTAGTAGAAATCAATTAATATAATCTCACATAAAGTTGTAAAATAAATGAAACATATTTCTTTAACTTCGAATTAATAATATATATATATATATAATAGAAATAACGGAATAACTATATTGATGAAAATTAAATTATAATAATTTAAAAAATAAAAACCATATCTATTTTAATGAAATAAAATTGTTCCAAAAAAACTATTTTATGAAGTTAGAAAACTTAGAAAAATACAGGATGTCACATGAACGTTGGGGAAGGCGACAACAGGAGTGTGAGGGTTGGGGGGAGGGGGGAGGGCTAGGGTTGGAAAACCCGAGCTACTTCCTTGTTTTCATTTTTTACAAAAATGGCCCCTAACTTTAAAATTATTTTCATAAAATCTCTCTTTGGTTGTTTAAGTGATTTATTTGAATTATTTAAATTTTTTGCAGGGAGGGATACATTTAGATACATTTGATTTTTTTGCTGGGATGACTTCAGTTATTTTTTTGAATTATTTTGATTCTCTGTGGGAATAAATATATATGAATACATTGTAGATATTTGTGGATGCATTTGAAAATATTGAGAAACATTTGAATATTATAAAAAATTATATAAAAAAATTGGATACATTTAGAAAGGAAAAAGAATGAGAACCCAACTGAGAAAGCCAAGAAGAGAAACCGAGAAAAAAAGAGAAGAAAGATGGGTAGTTTGATGGAGAGTGCAAATGATGTTTTAGATCATACAAGCTGCCGAGACCGGGCCTTAGAAGTCACAAGGAAAGCAACTCGATCCACAAATTCAAAATCTCTAACCCTAAATCAACAAAAACTGACATTATTGTTGAAAAATAGAAAATGACGACTTACCAAGAACGGAAGGCTTGAGGCAAAGCAGGTGGACTATGGTCTGAGCACGGCGACGGTGAGCGAGACGACGGTAAATTGCAGAGCATTACCTGCTTCTTCGAATTTCATAGGAAAATCAAAATTTTTGATAATCTCTCCTCCTCAAATTTAAAAGGAGAGAATAGCAAAATCTCAAATCAATATGGATTAAAACATATATATAGAGTCTAACATCTCGGATAACTAGAAACATCATGTAAATTGCAGAGCATTACCTGCTTCGTAATCACGCAATTACTCGTCCAGCCAAGCTCTAATCAATGGCGCAGAACTCCAAAGCTTAATGACACAGAGAGAGAGACTGGACGGTGACCGAGCTTGGTGAGCAGTGACACGGCACGAGCGAGAGCGACGGTGACGGAGCGGCGCAAGAGAGAAATAGAGACTGTTCTTCTCGAGGAGAAGCACTGCAAATTGGCGCGAAAATGAAAATACATGGAAGAGAGGGTGAGAGTCATTTCATCACTCGGGAAGAAAAACTCTACCCTCCCCTTGTGATTTTTCGTCCCGTACGGATGGGAAGGATGTTACCCAAATATTTAGGAAGTTGATCAAATCATGGAAACCAAACAGAGCTCAAGTAATTACCTTTCTCAGTAAGGTTTTCCCCCGACTTCCTTCGTACCAAACAAAGCCTTAGATATTATAAAAAATTCAAATTAAAATTGAAAAAATTATAAAAATTATATTAAAAATTATAATTTAGAGGTATTTAATTCAAATAATATTATATAAAAATTTATTGAATCAATTTGTTTATAAAAAAATTTGTGATTTAAAGACATTTTAATACATATAGATATATTTAGTTACATATGGATATATTCTAAAACATTATATTTTTCTCCTTTTGAATTAATTTTTTCAATGAAAAAATTAATTTCTCATCAAAATATCGCTATTTTTCAAAAAAACTCAATATCTTTGTTAATTTCAATATTGCTATGTCAAAATATGTTTGGTTTATAGTAAAAGTTTAATTCTAAATTTTAATTTAATAAAAATGTTAAATTTTCCCATTTTGTAATCGCGTAACATATTTGGCCAATATGTCAATAGTCAAAATATCACAGCAGAATTATTAACCGGTGAATGTTAACTTTCAGCTTTATGATTTTCCAAAATGGGTAATTTTAGCTCCCATATTATCTTTTACTCGTTTTGGAATTGATTTTAGCCCTGTTCCATGACGGACGTTAATGGCAGCTAACGGAAGTTATATGGGTTAAGTTTTTTTTTT
>CAODLS011827453.1:0-20375 GCA_948243855.1 Flueggea neowawraea | reverse complement strand
TTTTCAATTAATAAATCACTTTCAATCACCAAAAATAAAAATTCAAAATTTTACCCAAATTTATTTATAATAATTATCCAAAAATAATTATTCTAAAAATAATTATTCACCAATAATTATTCAAAATAATTACTCCAAATATAATTAGCCAAAAATACTTATAAAAATTATTCGGGGTATTACAACATGGTTATCACTGATATAACCATGTTTGATCCTCTCATCATACAGACAAACGGACAACTAGCATATGATAAGAGCATAATTGCTATACACCTATAAGTGATATATAACAACTCATACCTCAATCCTACCAAAAGGCATCATTTTGCAAAACTGCTTTATTCTGCCAAAGTGTATGCAATAGTAGCACAATCTGCTGGAATGTATGTCTTCCCCTAGTTCATAACCATACAATCGTTGTTTTCGAACTTCTTGATCTCATAAAAGCTTTACTCATAGTTTACACATCATGTGACATACCACCTAAAAGCACACTTAGCAAACTTATGAGACTAGTGCAAATGCGTCTAGAAACAAACTTCCCTTCTTACACTAGACAATTCATATAGCCAAGTTTACTTGCCCATCTTGACACGTTTGGTTGAATCAATCATGATTATTTATGCGAAGCTAAGGTAGTCAAACTCAACTACACGTTTTGAATGTGTTAAAGGTTCTAAGGGTAGGTAATACCGAAAACCACATGTTCACGACAGAGTCACACACTAGGAAAAGTAAGATCGTTTATCAATATTTTCCATCTCCATGGTTGTATATATAGTCCATGTGGTATGATCATGTGTTGTAGTGTTCTTTCCTTCTCTTGGAGAAGCGTATATTTATACAATATTGTCAACACCACATAGAAGTTTCGGTTACGATGCATTTCGCCATCTAACCTTAATCCATACTTAAATAGGATTACTTCTAGCTTTAAGACATAATATGCTAAAAGTCACTCAATTTTAGCATCTGATCATTTGGTGATCGGCATAGGAATTTATCCTATGGCGTATGTCCTTTTTCATATGACTTATCTTGCCTATTTACAATGGATTCACCACTATAAAATGCAAAATGACCTTTTGAGTATGAACACGCTCTAGATCTTTTCCTACGTTCAAAAATAGTCTCATCTTAGTTCTTCCCCTGATAAACTGGGAACACTAAGGCAAATACCCGTATGAGTGGGTTACTTCTTTGTCCAACATGCTTTCACACTCAACGATACAACAAATGTTAACTCTCAACATTTATGCAAGTGCATTACTCACAATAATCTTATTAGAGATCATGTTTTAAGGGATTACACATTTCATATGCCATGTGGATCTTAAGGAACTTATTCCTTATAGCCTTTTACTAATGGATCTTACGATCACTTCTCGCATTGACTTATATTCCAAGTTCACTTCTCTTTTTGAAACTTGTACTCAAATTCACTTGTCCTTGTGTAATCAAGTCTCACACCAAAATGATACTTGATCTCGAATTGCTTAGACATATATTAGATCTTTTCAATCCTTAAGCAATCAGAATCGACTGTCACTTAAAGATTGTCGTTGGTTCTTTAGGGGTAGTGCTAAGTGGATAATTCCACTGTATAGTCAACCATCATATTGCACTATAGCTAATGAAGCAACGATATTAGCTTCTTTTGCTATATACTTATATGTATTCCTCACTATTACGTGGAGTGACTTTTCTGCGAAGTAAGAACACATAACTAGATATGGGCGTCCCTCTCGTCCACATCACTTGTCCAACTAGCAACTGCATCTCATTTCATCGCAAGTCATTATGATAACACAGTGCCTTGCGGTGCCTCTAAAGCATCGAAGTATCTTTCTCATTGCTTTCCAACATCCTCCTTATATGTTGGATCATTATTTTCTAGTTAATTTAACAACATAGCAAACTCTAGGCATTGTACACACCTAGGCACAAACTTGTGTACTACAAGACATAGTCTTGTAATTAACACATGTACTCTAGTCTACAAAACACATTCACATGACATTTACATGACATTTGTTTGAAGAACATTCTTTACACGTTCTTTCTTTCACATCATTCGTGAACACATGCACTTGCTAAGAGACTTGCTCTTATTCATAGAGTTACTTATGGGATATTCATTTCTACATTTTGAAATGTTCAAGTACTTTGTTGATCCATCTCACTTGAAGAGGTACAACAATCTACTAGAATGATCTCTTCGAGTTTGACTTTAAGGACAACCCATATTAGTAATCTCAAAGTTGGATTCCAACCAATATTTAGAGACATTCACGTATCCTAGACTTTTCTAGCTAAAATTTTGATGTCCACACAAGGTAAGAATGAGAAGATTCACCTTAAAATACATGGCATCATCATAACGAATATGAATGTACCATTCTCTCAAAGTTTGTCTGAGGCCGTACCGTGGACAATGAGATCATTAATTTAAACCTTATAGGTTTCTACTCTAAATTATCTATTGAGAATTGAACAACGAAACCATTAAGTTAAACATTATAGGTCTCTACTCCAAATTCTTTAATAAGAAAAGGAGTCTCTACATCTAACTGACGTAGGTCGAGCTGTAGACTAGCTCGAATGCCAAAGTCTATTCAGTGAAGGTAAATCTTTCAACAAGTTGGACTTTTCAATTTTGTTGAGCAAATCCCCTTTAGCGATTATCGATGTCTTACTCGATTTATCGCTCACGTATCCATTTATCTCCATTGATTCTTACCATTTGGGTAGATTAATCAGTACTCAACGTGATTCAATCTTTCAAATGTCATTCACACTTCTATTGCTTTAATCCATACGATTTTCATTGGAATGAGTAAAGCTCTAATATACTTGTAAGTTCATCCTTGACTTGTGGGGTTACTAAAAAGATCATGATCAATTCATTTATTGAAAAAATGTCACCATAAGACTTTTACCAAAATAATCACGATCAATTCATTTATCAAAAAAATGTCATCGTGAGACTTTATCCCTTTTAATTCTATGCATTTTCTAAAATGTCACACTAGTTAATTTCCATATAGGAACTCCTACTAGGATCAAGTTTTCTTACTCCCACTGAGTTCAAGTTCCATATAGAAACTCCCATTAGGATCAAAATCTCCATTCCCACCAGAAAATAGGAATCTTACTCCCACTAAAATCAGGATCAGGAACATCCGCACAAGCTTTAGGTAGATGAGATAAAAGTTGAATCATTCCCAGACTTAGTCGATGCATCCCTTTCGGAGAAAGAAAGAACAATCGCTAAGATCAATGGATCGACCTATTGAAATTTTAAAACCTTGAATCGTTCTAAGACTTTTCGATGTATCCCTTTTGGAGAAAGAGATAACAATCGTTTGGTTTAGATCGATCTCTTGAGGTTTTAAAACCCAATGATGTAATATACATTACCAAAATTTCTTCCTCATCTCTCATCCTCCTTAAGAATTCTCCCACTAGAATGGAGTGATCCTAATGGTTTTAGTTCCTGAGTTTCAAAGAAAGTGAAATCATTTCCACTTTATCCCAGTTAAGAAATTTATTCCTTTAGGAATGTGACTTCTTATAACTCGTTACTAGGCCAATTTCTCATATTCCAAGACAAATGTGTCATTTTGACACAACAAGGTGTCTAACTACTTTTGCCTCTTAGTGTTTTCAACCAATGTATCGTAAATATTGGTGATACATCTCTTGCTTTCAAGTGGTTTAGGTCATATGCTTGACCAATCCACAACCTATGAGATATATAAGTAACAGACTTAGAGGGTATATGGATATTGAACGTTATGGTTTTCGCCATCATAGTTCTTACCATATTAAGGAGTTTTTCATTTCCTTTCATCACATAAAGCTTTGGTTTCATCTCGTAGATGTTCACGACATTAGTCAATCCACAAAACTTTATTTGATTCTCATTTTGACTGGCAAGAAGTAAGAACTAACTTAATCATTCTTGCTTATGAGAAATCAAATACATATTATTGTACCTCTTACAATCATATATACATGAGTGATGAAGTAGTAGGCCTTATCATTGCCCTCTCCATCTTTTGACGTCAAACATCAAAAGTGGATTAATAGTATTTAGCACAAAATGTCTTTTGAAATGATTTCCTATCTAGTTTTCACTCTTTGCAATGCTTGTAATTAGACAATCTGAACTTATACAATTGTCTACTACTCTCACTTGAGCTAATCGACATACTCGATTTGCCAATGTGGTTGAGTTGTATTCATTAACTTCACATAATCCTTATGACTATGTGAAGTAGCAAGAATGGAAACTGGGCTTTTCAATAGTCCGATTCTTTAACTTAAATAAGAAATCACTTTTAGTGCTGAAGTACTCATCTATTCAAACACTGCCTGACAAATACTGTTATTATTAGAGCACAAATTGAAGGAAAACTTTAATAAGTCCGTGACATAAGCTATTGCAAGAAAAGGTTTGGCTTTTGAACAAGACTAGCTTGCTGATACCAATTTCTTAAACTCCCACTTTCAAGTTGTAACTTTCATGCTCAACTTGTTCCTTCTTAGAACTAGTTGATGTCTAATGAAGTCACATCAAAACTTCATTGTGAGGATCCTTAAAATTGAATAAATCATCAGCTAACAACGAAATTCAATAAAGAACATGAGTTCAAGCTACATACTCTCAAAGGTACATCTTTTCATAAGTGATGTGCCTTTGGTTGTTAACATTTTATTCGCTAAATGTCGACGTTGTTCATGTTCAAGGACCTCCTTAAAAATCTGTCCAATCTCCACTTATTAAGGACTTAGGCTCTTAAATATTTTCCTTATCCTTGTATTGAAATTCATCCAATAGAATAAGACATTGTCAAATTCCTCACAATCTCATGTTTGAGATAATAAGCGTGGATTAGGTACAATTCATTTTGCTCCTAACTTCTAGGTAAGAAGTGGATAACAATTTTAGACCTCATTCTTGATCAATCTATGACCAATATCACTAGTTCTTTAATCATATAGGCCTTTTGCCTTTACTCACATGATTAGAACACTTGTAACAAGTATCAAAGTCGATGGTCGAAAACCACAAGCTAAGTTAGTGTCATAACAACTAACTGCTCCTTAAATGTAACTTGCATACATTGCATCGTGATACTTGCGAATAGCCAAGTGACTACATCATCCTTTGTACTAACAAGATGATAGATGTGGTGAAATTTTCTTACTTCCACGTTTCACAGACATTTCAGTCCAAAAATATATTGAGTGGTTAACTAGTCCTCATTGAATTTGGCCATAACCAAGTTCAATAGGGCACGAGATTTTGCTCTTAGAGAACATGCTAGATTTGTATAATCTCGAATTAACAATTGTTGCTACCTAAGGTCAACATATCTCAACATATGTTCTTGTATGACTAAGCATCAATCGACTTTTCATGCAGTGAGTAACACAAATACATATAACAAACAATAAGACATAGTTGCACACAAGCAATTCATAACAATATACATATATTTACTATCCAACCAATATTAAATTAGCATAGCCTCTTATTAAACTTTAAATCCAAATGTACACTAGGTGCACATTTATCATCTGAGTTTTAATAATTAACTATACTACATTTAATTTCATAGACAATAACTAATAATTGTTTGAATTCACTTTTAAAGTCCACTTGAATTAGGGAATCCATGTTGGTCATCTCAATTATTAAGACAAACTCAATACTTGGACAATATATTCAACACATAAAATATAGAATATTAAATTAAGGCAAATTATCACAACAATAAGTCAAAACAATAAATGAAATCAGCATCATTTATTGAACCAACATGCAATCCAAACAATTTATCTCAATGTTAATATACGTACATTAACATTGGGTAGCATCAACACACAAACAATGCTTATAAAATTATCTCCATCATAATACTACACGAATATAGTATTAAGCATATGTCTGCCAATTGGATACACAATGAATCTTTTCCAAAGTGTTCAATAGAATTCATAGGTTGTCGTGCTAACTTGTCTAGAATTCTATTAATCAAACGACTTTAAAGTAGATCTCCCATTTCTCGCAATCTCTCTTCGCAATCATAATCTAATATTGGTCATACCAATTTCAAAACGTTTTCACTCTCTAAAATCTCTAAGTGGCCTTCTTCAATAACACTTAAGGGATTATGTTTCCATAAAATTCTAGTATGAACCAATGACTAAGTCATTATCGATGATGAGAATCATAAACTTTTATAAAGTAATAAACCTTCATCACCATTGCGTACTTAAGGTACAATTCAATTCTTTCCATTATGACCACCACCTTCCCAAAATACTCTTTTTTGGGTGTTGTACAAAATTTTCCTTACTTTGTATTTCGTTTAATGCAATATGATTTTATCCTATTTGTTTACTTGTAATAAATTACAAATAAAACGAGCTTATACTTACTCTCGTACAACCTAAATAATTGGAATTTCATCCCAATTATTTAAATGAGGACCATATTTGCACCTTCGCAAATTAATTATTTTGAAAACTATTTTTTAGAAATAATTCTTGGTAGAAAACATATTTTTCACAATTTTTTAAATATTTTTGACACTTAAAAAATAGGAAAAAATAGTTCTAAAACTAAAAAAATTATGAAAAATATGTCAAAAATTTCATAAAAATCCAAAATTTAATTCTGCCGAAAATTTCACAAAAATTGGTGGTTGGGACACATGTCACATGCTAACACACGTCGGAAAGAAGGTGTCATGCCCCTCTATGCGCCACCAACAAGCCACACGTGCAACCACAAGACTCCACGGGACACACGAGCCTACGTACGCGTATCCACGTGCGCCCATGCTTATCACTCCACTGCTGCCACGTGTTGATGCAAGATGACTCCACGTGTCTTACCGTTACTTGTCGCACGGTGAATTGTCCATTTGTCGTTCAAGTGGTGCTGCAATGGCTGCCATGTGGCGCCAGTCAGCCACATCGCCACGTGGCGGTCCTTGATTGGTCACAGTTGATGACATGGCATCTACATCATCATGCCACGTGGCGTCCTCCGTGCAGTCCTACGTGGTCCATTTGCCACGTGTCTTGATGTTAGTGGTCCACATGTTTGCTCAGTCAGTGTTGACTGGTCTGTCGCTGCCACGTGTCGTGCTTTGAATGGTCCGCAGGGTTTTCTTTAGCCAATCAGAAATCGCCACGCATGCCAAGTGGTGCTTTGTGATTAGTCTATGTTCAACCAATAAGAATGCGTCAAGTCGCCTTATTAGATCAGATGAAAAAAATCATCTGAAAGCTTCTCACTCAGTATTTTTTGATCGGGTTTTTGTCCATCTAACGACCTTCTTGATGCAATTTCGAGACGAAATTTGGGCAGATTTTGTGTTGTCGTTGATCTTAAATCTTTTCTCAGAATTTTCAAAATTCAACTTTCAGTTTTTTGCTTCGGACGAACTCAAACAAAAAATGATGTTACAAACATAAAGTCGAACACAACAAAAATCCAACAGGCATCCTAGACAAAGACCAACAATATTTTTGAAACATATTGAAAAAATCATGCTTGGCTCTGATACCAATGAAAGAATCACATACCAGTTTAACGAATAAACAATATAATTAATAGGTTCAACTTACTAACCTTGATTCCAGCGAAAGTTTGACACAACCAGCAGCAAACCACGGTCGGGAAGTCGACGGAACTGCTCGTCTGTTTCGCAGCCTAAATGCCACGTGAATCGAGATCACTACCGGATGAAACATAGTGGAAGGAGATGGAGGGAAGGATGAGGGATGGGAGAAACATTTTTCTCCCTCCCTCTTTTTTTTTTTCTTTTCTTTTTCTCCTCCCTTTCTTCTCTCTTTTTTCCTCTCTTTTTTCTTCTTCCTTCTTCCTATTTATAGGCAACCAAATGGGCCTCCAAATGGACTTTGCTCATTAGGCTCATTATGGGCCTTACGTGCCTAATGGGCCTTACCAGCCCATATCATTTGGATCTGTCAATTGGTCTCCGTTCACAGCATTGGTTCATACCTTGACTGACTGGGTTCAGTTCACCAGTGACCGCTTTTTTTAACATTAAACTTAAAAATCTAAATATGTCACGTAATGTTCATAGATTTGTTTTGATTTGAAGGCACTTCATTAATAGGAAGGGGTGGTTAAGCTTAAAAATTCTGGGCATTTAATATTTTAGTTAAATTAAATATTTGTTTGATATTTTAATTTAATATTCTCTTATAAAGAACTTAATGAACTTTCGGTTTCACTCTGTCCATATCGTCATGTAATAACAATAGGTCCCAAAAGGGTAGTAATATGTCGGCAAACCCAAAAAGTGGTTAAAGGCAACTGGTCGACCGAATAATGGATTAAGCTGCATCTTTGCCTCAAAGATTTGGCCAAAAGAACGGTCAACTCTTTTTCGGTTCGGTTCTTATCGCTACGAAAGTGAAACGATTTTACTTCTCTATCATTACATCGCAGTGTGCTTGCAGACTGAGGCTATTTCTTGATAATTTTCACCAATTTTGCAGCCAATTTTTTGGTTATTTACTCAGTTTAAAAATTAATTGCCGACCAAAGCAAGAAGCAGCTAAGAATCCAATAAACCAAGAAATTGAAATATGTGCTAGAAAAGAGAAAATTAGATGAGAAGGTGCATGTGGAAAGTTGGTCCCAGCTTGAGGCATGTGGTTTTGCAATGATAGTCTACGTCTTACATTAATCAACAGCTCATTTGTATACATCCATGCCATGCAGATTTGTTAACCAAATGGCCCCACTCCCTCTGTTGTGAATCAACGCTACCCAAAAGTTTTGTGTCTTCTTGTGATGGTTGAGAGTTGTCAGCAGCTATGCATCGCCCTTTAATTTCAAGCTCCATTTAATCAAACCGCTGGTTTTGATCTTTTGGTATCTTGTTTCTTTCCTTCTTCTGAGACCAGAAACACATTTTATGTCTTTTGATAATAATTTGATGGTTGGTGGGATTTGTTTTCGGTAAATTGAGAGTGGTGAGTGTTATCTTTCTAGTCGTGTATCCTTTTACTTGAAGTTTTTTTCTTCAACAGAGAGAATGTATAGCTAAAATACATTTTTCCTGAGAAAATGCAAATACTCTTAGAGTGGCAAATACATTTATATTATATACTTCTTTCAATTGGACCCTGAATATGGAAAAAAGGAAAAATCAATCAACTTTTTCTGCAACAATCTGTGATGTCCTTGCTGATTTAGCCATAAAAAGAAAGTTCTATGAACGTGATGCAGAAGTTTTATGCCATTAATCTACTTATAATTAATGCATTATTTCGTTCCATAAATTCACCATACAGTTCAGCATATTTGCATGTCATTTTCCCAATACACTCCATCAATATATTGTTTATACCTGCGATTCTTCATGAAGTTCGCTAGTGACGAATTGTAGAACGGTCCTCTAATTTTCAGGTACGCATTCCACCATGTCATGAACGAACTTTGCTCCAACAAAATCTCAGGACACACTGCAGAATCACTGATTTGGTTCATCACATTCTGCTCAAATTTACTGAGTTCCTCAAAAAGTGATTCTTTCTCTGTATAACTACACATCACATCCTTTACACGTTTGGTCCTGATAAGGTTTTCTTCAACATCAGAACAGAAACAAGAATCCTCTGTCAAGTTACCGGCAACGTTTCTTCTCTTACTAATCGGATCACTTCCTGCAGGCTTTGGTACATCCTGCCTCTGCCATTGCTCCAGCAGAATGTAATGCCTAGACCTTCCGTGAGTTCGGTAGTCTGTGTTGCCTTCTATTTTGTAGTATTCAGCGATGTCTAGTGGCTCCACCATTCTTCTGTAGTTTGTTCCTTCAAATAGCCACGTGTCGCGAATGTACGCTCTTTCTTTCTGGGGCTTCCTCTCGGCTTCCTCCACCACTTGTTGCCAGTGATTTTGGAGGAATTTCTTGTGCTTGGTAACATCCATGTCACTTTGTGAAGTACATTTTTTTGTAACTGTCGTAGTAATCTATTCCCTTTGCGTTGCAATCTTTCTTGTACCATTCAAGATTTGCCATCTTTATCTTGACGTCATTCAGCTTTTTGTTCGGACTGAAGGGTTTCGCTTTCTCTCGTGGTTCTCGTTTTTCCAGTTCTGAAATGAGATTGTTGATGTTTTGCTCTTGTTCCTGTGGACAAAACAACCATTAGATTAGCTATTTATAAATCGATAATGCTTTTCAAACTATTGTAAAATCCCATTCTATTATTGAGAATTTGACAATTTGGATTCACTTGTAATGGTGCTATATCATCTACATGTCTCACATAATTACACATAGTGATATAGACAAAAATAGAATTCATGTCAAGCATATCATGTCATAATTATATATTTAGTAAACATATTACCGTATCAGAAATTTTCAACTTTTAATACTGAAAACAACTTTGGTAACTCTACAATTGTAAAGGGGGGCTAATTTCTTGAAGACGCAGATACCTACCAGAGTTACTGTGATGCCAACTGCTTCCAGTTGTAAAATTATCCAGGCTTGGGATGCTTTTGTGAAGGATACACCAAGCTGTGATTTCCTCTTCACAAGTAACATGGTTCTCATGATTTCTACCAGGCTGCCATAATAATTCACATCACAAGATACCCAACTTTTTGTGCTTCTCAACCCCTTCATTAGCAGTACCACAGACTCAGGATCCTCAACACAAGCAAATCGCACTTAGGAATAGAAGAGAAATGTACCGAACGGCCTGTAAAGTCTTGTTTGATCAACTTGAAAGAAGAGACTTGGAACCGGGTCTTGGCTGCCAGCAACATGAAGGAAGCAAGAACTCCATTTTGACCGTTCTGAGACGGCTTTTCGAAGGCCTTCATCGCCGATAAGCGCTGACCCAAAAGTGATGCAGAGAGGGAGCTTCTTGGACTTTGGATTGATGCTGTCTTGCAGGAATAAGGTAAAAAGTGCTGCAAGTGATCCTCCAAGAGAATGTCCGGTGATTATGAATGGAGTATTTAGTAATGTCTGATCTGTGCATGAACCAATAATCTGCACACCAACAATACAAGGATACCGAAACAAAACAATGAGCATAATTCTTAAATAAATCATATAACCGTTGAATAAATTTGATGAACTTTTTTCTCAATCCAGTGGAACATCTGTTGCGCCATTCTATACTACTCAAATCCCTCCACACCCATCAAATCGACCCTCGGGTCTAAAGTCCATAGGAAAGCCTGCCTTGCTGCTGAGGCAAAGGTCATGACTCAATTTTGACTTATTTTTCATATGAAAAGCTCGAATGACACTCAAAAAGAAGGCTCTCATTTTACTAAAGTGACTTTAATACCATCTCAAATGCGCCTAGTTCAACCCAAAAAGTACTATTTAGGGAGAAGATTGCCTCTAATCTTTAGCCCTTGTTTGTTTGGATAGAAATGGAGAGAAGAAAAATGAAATAAAATAAAATTTATTTTCTTTTCCATTGTTTGTTTCAAAGGAAATGGAGAGAAATAGAGAGAAAATAATTAAAATATAGAAAAATGGAGAGAATTGAAGCATGAGATGATTTCTCACCATATGGGAGAGAAATGGGGAGAATTGAGTGGAAATGAGCTAGAAAACACATTTTTGCTCTTTTTATTACAACTAATAATAAAATCAAGTGTGGACAAAATAATCTTTAATTTAAGTGGAAAATCAAATTTTCCTCTTAATTGAGTTATAATGTCCAAACAAAAGGAGAGAAAATGCCTTTTTCTTCTCTTCTTTTCTCTCATTACAGGAAATGCAATTTATTTTCCTTTCTCATCTTTTCCATTGTTCAAACAAGGATCCAAATAAAGGCTTAAGTCCAAAGGATCTCCAAGGCAATGTGAGGCATTTTATACCTTTAACATTTTGCTCATTTCAACAAATATGTTATGAACTTTAAATATTTTTAAGATAAACACACATACTTTAATTTTGCAATAAATATGTCATAATTAATGATGCGGATCAAGTAGTTTTGGGCTTCATGGAAGGCCTGGATGAGGCAAAAAGGGTCAAGGCACACGACAAAACTTCAAAAGACCATAACTTTTGATCTGTAATGAATTATTGGGCCCATAGTATATCAAATTAAAGCTCGTTCAGAGCTCTATGACCAAGTATTGGGTTTACTTGTAACCGCCGATTTAAAACGTTGTTTGAAGCCTTTTCAGAGGCCCTAAACATTTTAGTGGGGTTATTTTTGTCTTTTTTTGGCATTAGGGTTGTATTTCGACTTTTGGTCATTTGTTGGCCGACTGTTTCATTCAATTTTGATGAACAATAATATTTCTTGATATTTTCTCCCTAAACTTCGAGTTTTGGATGTCTATTTTTCTGGTATTTTTTTAATCAACAGGTTTATAGAAGTTTATTTCCGGTATTTGTGCTTAAATCAGCAAACTCAATTATTTATCTCTTTATCTCTTGTTTTAGACCGATAATGCTAACTAAAGTGAGAGGCTTTCATGGTCTAGCTTCATTTTACAAACGTTTTATCGCTAATTTCAACAGAATCATGGTTTCTATTATAGATTGTATGAAAGATAGCAGGTTTGAATGGACTGTTGATGCAGAGTTAGTTTTTCATTTGATTAAGGAGTGGCTCACAACTGCACCAATCTTTGTGGTTCCTAATTTTGTACAACCTTTTAAGTTACACACAGATGCTTCCAAAGTTGGTATTGGTGCAGTTCTCAATCAAAACAACTGGCCTGTGGCATTTTTAGTGAAAAGTTATCTGGGGGAAATCTCAATTACAACACCTATGATGTTGAGTTATATGCAGTAGTGCAGTCAGTGAGGCATTGGCGGCATTACTTGTTTCATAGGGAATTCATTCTGTACACAAATCATGATTCTTTGAGATACTTACATCAGCAGGATATCACCCCTCCATACAAGATGGGTTGCTTATTTTAAGCAATTTACTTTGTTGTGAAGCATAAGTCCGGAGTTGCTAATAGAATAGCAAATGCTTTGAGTCGCCAGAGCAACTTACTGGTCACTCTGTGATCTGAGGTGCCTGGTTGTGATTCTTTTCATGAATTGTTGGCTACAAACCCTTATTTTTTTGTGATACTGCAAGATGTACACTCTGGGAAGAAAACATATTTTTTATTGCATGATGGGTTTCTGTTTAAAGGCAATCAACTATGCAGTCCAAATTGTAGTTTTCGTCTGTAGATAATTAAAGAATTGCATGGTGAGGGTCATGTTGGCAGGGATAGGACATTGCAGTTAGTTTAGGTGTCGTACTTTTAGCCTTCCATTCAAAAAAGAGGTGGAAAGTATGTGTAGTGTGAAAAAATTGTTAAGTCTTTAAAGGGGCTGCCACTAATGCATGATTATACATGCCTTTGCCAGTACCTTATCGGCCTTAGACTGATATCAGCATGGACTGGGATTGCCACATACACAGTGAGGCAATGACTTCATCTTTGTTATTGTTGATCGATTCTTTAAGATGGTTCATTTTATTCCTTAGAAGAAGACTATAGATGTTAATGTGGCATTATTGTTCTTTCAGGATGTGTATCGTTTGCATGGCTTGCCAACATCCATTGTTTCAGATAGGGACACTCGATTCCTTAGTCATTTTTGGTGCAGCTTAGGGAAAATGGTCAATACACAGTTGAATTTCAGTGGTGCTTATCATCCTCAGATAGATGGCCAAACTGAGGTTGTGAATAGGTCGCTGGAAAATTTGTTGCACTTTTGGTGGGCGACCATGTGAAAAGTTGGGATCAGAAGCTTTGTCAGGCCAAATTTGCTCATAACCATTCTCTGAATCACAGTACAGGTTTCAGTTCTTGTCCGGCCGAATTTGCTCATAACCATGCTCTAAACCACTTGACTTGATCAATCTACCCATCAAGATTAAGATGCATGGTAAAGCTTCTGAATTTTTGAGTTGCTTACAGGATGTCCACATATTAGTGCACGAAAATTTGTCTATCTCTAATTTCAAGTAGAAGAAGCATGCAAATCAAAAACGCTGGCACTTAGAGTTTGATGTTAGAGATTTTGTGTGGACAATCTTGACTAAAGATCGTTTTGCAGCTGGACATTACAATAAATTGTCAGCTAAGAAAATTGGTCCAGTGGAGATTGTTGAGAAGATCAATCCAATGCTTACCGTTTGAAGCTGCTAAGTCATATTTACACCGCATATGTTTTTAATATGAAGCATTTGATTCCTTTCTATGGCGATTCATTTGATGATGACCATGTTGTCAATTTGGGGACAAATTTTCTATGCCTTGGGGGGAATGATACAGATCAAGTAGCTTTGGGCTTCATGAAAGGCCTGGATGTGGCAAAGAGGCTAAGACGCACGACAAAACTTCAAAATGTCATAACTTTTGATCCAGGATGAGATACGTGGCACACAATCTGTCAAATTGAAGCTTGTTCAGAGCTCTATGACCTGTAACTCGACGGTTCAGGCCCAAAAAATTCATTTAAAGCCTTTTCGGATGCCCAGAACATTTTAGTGGGTTACTTTTGTCTTTTTTGGCATTAGGGCTGTATTTCTACTTTTAATCATTTGTTGGCCGACTTTTTCATTTAGTTTTGATGAATAGTAATATTTCTTGATATTTTCTCCCCAACTTCGAGTGTTGGATGCCTTTTTTTTGGTATTATTTGAATCAACAAGTTTATAGAAGATTATTTCTGGTATTCGTGCGTGAATCAACGAACTCAATTATTTATCTCTTGTTTTATATTGCTTCCGCTACGTCAATTAAATTTTCATTTAATTTATTCGTTCGGTGATTTGACGTGACATGTTGACGTGATATAAACGTTAAATCTTATTTATTTGAAAAAAACACAGTTTGATTATGTTAATAAATATTTGACAAACTTTAAAACTTATTAAAATAAAACAAAAATTTAAACTTTTACGATAAATGTATCACTGTTTGATTTTGGAAGCATTTTAAGAAAGGAAAAAACTTAATTTAATACTTTACTTTTTCAATATTTATTTAGTTTAAAATTAGTGTCTTTTTTTGGTTAACAAGCGGTTAATCATTTCTAGTGTAATCGTTCAAATTTGAATCGTTTCCTACTTTCCAGTGGGATTTTAAAAAAGTGGGATATCAAGTTGTTGATACTGAGGTGGAATGACAACATTAAAAGTTCAATAATCATATCAAGAATAGAATAAAATTAAGTTTCAGATCAAAAAAATAGAATAAACTTAAGTGACTATTTGTGTAATTTAGTTAAATGATTCTTGTTATTGACGGGAGCCGCTGAATGCTCAAAATAAAACTTCTGCAGAACTAGAGAGATAGAGAAAGTACCTGAGTTTTAAGTTCAGCGAACAGACCAAAGTAATTGCAGAAAAGGGATATTGCAGCTCTGTGAATGGAAAAGGAAGGGTTCTCTTTAGAGCACAACGATTCAAAGTGAGGAAAGTTCTGCTGCTTCAGAGTTTCAGAAGAAACCAATTCTTCTGAATCTAGAAGATGATGTGTCGTGGAAGTTGCAGATGAAGTCACAAAAGCTATGACTATGCAGCCTGCTTGGTTAAAAACTTTCCACTTTAAAGATTCATCAGGCGATGACACGTGTTGGTGGGCGTAGACTTATGCATTAAGAGCATGCCCAACAGCTTTAATAAATTTAAAATCAAAAATATTATTATTTTTTATTTATATGTTAATTTTTTTAAATTTGTGTATTGTAAAGAAAAAATATTAAAAAATAAATATTTTATTGATAAAATAAATTAATAGTATTTAAAAGTGGATAGTAATAGTTTAATTTTATTGAAATATTGTAACTCTAAAAAAAGTGTTAGTTAATTTATTAATAAAATATTAAAAAAATGATATAAATTATAATAAAAATAGAATTGAATTTAAAATTTAAGAATAAATAATAAAATAAAATATTATATTTTAAGAGAGGAAGAAAGGAATATGGTTGGACATTCTCTAATAGTAGAGATTTGGTTCCAAGCAAGTTGGAGCAAGCCAGAGTTCACCACCATATTTGCCAACTCCATCCCACTAACAGATCTGCAAAAATCAAGAAAATTAAACTTATTTAATTTACCAACCGAAAGACTGGTTCGAGAAAACATTTGTAAGTAACAATGATGTAATAATACTTTCTTGTCTTTGTTTCCAAGTGACTAACTTTTGCAGTTGATAGATTGATTGAGAATGGAATCCATACTTACAATGGTAACCGGTATTGGGCGTTTGCCATATCTGCTCAGCTAAGAAAAGATGAAGACAAAGATGGAAAGTTTGAGACTTGTTTGGTATTTCTTAAGTTGTAAAACAAGAACTAAGTAGGGAAAGAATGATGAGTTTCCTAGAGAAAAAGAATGGATATATAAGGTAGATATGGAGAACACATTCCGATTTATTTCATCTACTTTGCTGAGAAGTTTCTTCTCAGCATATCATTGGTTTATTCCTTCAAGTTAACTTAGAGCATGTGTAATGTTCTCTTTAAATTAATAATTTTTCATTATAAAAAGTTATTCACTAAAAGTTACCTCCAACCCACTTTTTATTTTTAAAAGTAGAATAAATAGTAAATTTCATTAGCTAAAAATAACTAGTCAAAACAAGTCTATTTTGCATCTCATTAATGAAATTAATGTATTTTATTTTCTCTTTTTTCACTATCTCTTAAATATTCATTTATCTCCTCTAATAACCATTCATCTTTTTAATTTTATTTGTCATTATATAATTTTAGATAGTTGAATTAAAGAGTAGTATTAGAGTCAAATAAATTTTTCATTCTTTATATTTAAAAAATATTAATTATACTCTTTATTTATATATTAACTATAAAGAGCACTATTAGAGATGTGCTTAGTGTTTATATAGTCATTGATTGAGTCTTTTTGGTCAATAAATATGTACTTCTGATTATTAACCTAAGTTTAAAGCAAACCTAAGTTGAGTTTTAACTTTTTCAATAATCTCTGCATCAAGTCATCAACCTTTTTTTTTTTACCTTCTCTACGTTAGATTCTTATCAGTAAGCAAAAAATAAAGACAAGACCAAATTAGTAATAATGAATTTATAACTCATTAATATTAGTGTCAACTCCAGTATCAAAAAATTATAAATTCGATCTGTGGTGTGAGCAAATGAAATAACTTAAACAATAAAAATGCTGAATTAGTCAGAGAAGGTTAACTTGTGGATTCTTCTGTGAATAGCTCTCCGATTAACTAGATTTGACCATAAGATATGCGAGGACAATACCACTTTATAGTGTTTAACTATCAAATTTAACTTATAACTACTTAGGTATCAAATTAATATTGTATAATTTTTCTTTTATAGTCTAAATTTGGAAAAGAAAGACTATAAAAATACTCGTACTGGTAAAAAAAACTCCCAAAAATGATAATTTGTGAGATGAACAATATTTTAATTTAAAAAAACTCAAAACTATATGCTAATTTTAATTATATATGTTTCATTGCAATATTAACTAAATACTCATTTGATTTATAATTTATAATTTTTTGTTTACTTTCAAAGTTGATTTATAACTAAATATTAAATATTAACTAATTTTTTGTTTACTTTCAAAGTTGATAAATATTCAATATTAATAAAACAAGCTAATTATTTGATAAATTTGGCGACTACTTTAAAAGATTCATTTAGTAAATCTACAAATCTTCTTATATTAGTTTTTTTTTAATTCAAAGTTGAGTATTTTGTTGTTATGTTAGATTTTTTTTACTTTAAAAGTTTAGATGACTGTCCCATGTGCATTACATCTTGATTATATATAGTTCTAATCAAAATAAAATCATCGAAATCAAAATATTACTTGTAATACTAAAATTTACAAAAGAAAAGAAGCACATTCATTTTTTACATATATCTTTCAATTAGTTTTACGAGATTTTTCACGAAAATAATATTCAAAGTAAAAATTTAGGTTTACTTCAACAAATAAATAATTATAAATAAATTATTATATATATTTAATTTAAATAATTCTAATCAAAAAATATAAAAATAATTTAAGCACAAAGGCCCTTAGTGTGAGAGACCTGCATGCAGTAAAAGTCATGCTTTGCTGTGATACATAGCTAGTAGACAAGATAGACATTATCTTTGTTTAAATGTTTGAATTAGATTGGTCATCGTCTGTTATGTTTTGTTATGAAGTGAAGACTGCAACTATCTTATATAAGACCAACTCCAACCCACGTGAGTTTTTTGCCTCTATAATCCAGCTTCAAAATTGTGAGATTTTTTGTATTTTGCTATATGTGGCATGGCACTATAGCAACGCTAAAAATATTTTTTTTTGTTTATATCTTATTCTTATTTTATCAAATTAAAAAATTAATTTTATTTAACAAATAATTAAAAAGAATTAAGTTTGCATTTAATTTGTAAAAAATAATAGTAAAAAATGTGATTTACAAAGAATTTTGAGAGAATATTCTTTTTTAGAGTTAAAAATAGAGTCATGGGCTAGAGATGTTTTTACTGTATATACTGTATTGAAATAATTACACTGTAGAATTCACCTTACACCTTTTCTTTTAAATTAACGGAGTCTGCACTTTTATCTCAGGATTAATTACATCCTCCATTATAATGAGATCCCTAATTACAAACTAGGTATGGTAGGCCCTTTTTCTCTTAACTAGCTACAAACCTGCAAGATTTGCGGGTTTTTTAAAAAAATTTGTATTTAATATGAAAATACAAATAATAAATCTATATACTACTAAAAAAATCATAAAAAAACACATAATATAATTAAATTAATCATTACAAGTTCTTAAACACTTTTTTGTACACCACATTTTGAGTATTGTTAGACGTTTTGTCTTCGATGTGGCAAATAAGAATCTTCAATCCACTTTTTGTAGTCACCCTTGAAACAACAACATATATTTGACCATGATAGAAAATAGGACATGAGAGATATAATCCGACATGTGAAAGTGATTGCCCCTGACTTTTGTTAATTGTCATGGCAAAACAAACAACTAACGGGTACTGTCTCCGTTGAAATTTAAAAGTAATTTGATATCCGAGAGAGTCAGAGAAAGCCGAGGAATGAAAACCTTGTGTCCAATATTATAGCCAGTAATTATTTCAGCTCCTATCATATGTTTCCCCAAATGAGTTACGACCAATCAAGTACCATTATACAAACCAGTAGTTTGATCAATATTACGAAGTAAAATCACAGGTACTCCAATCTTCAGTGTAATTCTGTGATTCGGTAACCCAGAATAAGTAATAGTACTTAAAAATTATGGAGCGTGAATATTTTCAACACTATCCGAATATGCATCGACTTTGCAAATGGAATCAGAACTCAGATATGTTACCTCTTCTCCTGGCCATCCAGACAATATATATTCATTAACTTTGTTCACAACATCCCAAGTTGGTGCGAGAATAGCGCGCTCTTGTAAACATCTCCAATTTTGACTATTTTCCAACAAATTATGATAAGTGTTATCAACAATTGCTCCAATAGGGTTTTCAACATCTTTAATGAGAAGATCATCTGGTATTTCAAAAGCAACTTCACCATCATTATCACCACCAATTTTTCCATCTCCAATGGTTAATATCCATTCTGAAAATAATCTCAATTCTTCTTTATCGGTGTTGGAACTACCGGTAAGTAGCCTCATGTTCTTTGATAATTTTAGCACTTTACAAAATCTCCACAAATAATAGGAATTAAGAGAAGTTGAAACAATCTCTTGTCTTGAGGCTCCAGAAATAACTGGCAATATTTGTCTGAAATCACCTCCAAAAACACAACCTTGCCACCAAATGGCATGTTCAAGCTGTTGTTGTTATGAAATCTTAGAATATCTTGGAGAGTCATATCCAATGCTTCAAAACAATGTTTGTGAACCATTGGCGCTTCATCCCATATAATAAGTTTGGCTTTACCAATCAACTCAGACAAAGGACTTCCTTGCTTGATGGTGTAAGTGGAATCTTCATTTATAGTCAATGGAATACAGAACCTGAACTGAGTTGTCCTACCACCTAGCATAAGAAGAGCAACTATACCACTTGAAGCAACTGTGAGGAAAATTTCACCTTTGGATCTTAGAGCAGATGATAGAGTTCTCCATATATAAGTCTTTCCAGTACCGCCGTATCCGTAAACAAAAAATAAACCCCCACGATCATTGTATATTGTTTCCATGACAATTTCATACACCATTCTCTGATCATCATTCAATGAGGACAATAGGCGTTCATATTCATTTGCTAAAGAAGCTCTGTCATAGCAAAGTTCATTATTGATAAGCCTATTACTTCTTTCTTCCA
>CAODLS011827324.1:0-21547 GCA_948243855.1 Flueggea neowawraea | reverse complement strand
TGCACTGTGTACTGTGTATGTAGACGTGGTCAGTTTTCAATCCATAAACGTCATATTTCCAGAATCCATGATCAACGTACATCTTACCCAACACAACGTACGATATACCTGTTCTACGTGCGTTGATCCCTTTACAATGTACGTAGTCGGCATGAACATCTCTCAGGTTGTTCCTAGATCATGATCTACGTGTGTGGCTATTCCTACAACGCATACAGACGACTTATACAGCCCCCAAATCAACCTAAATCACCTACTAAATGCATAGATGCTTCTCCTATGCACGTAGATGGCTTTCAGCAAGCTCTATGCGCACAAAATCACCTCTCAAGTGTGTTCTTAACTTCGAATCACAAACCCCATCACTCCTGGAACTTAACCAAACCCAAACTTTCATGGATAACACTCTTAAAACATTCTCAACAGCTCCAAATACCAAAACATCACCTCAATCATTTGAGGTTCAAATTGGGATTGAACTAGGATCATCCAAAATCAAATGACGTTCCACCAAAGATGTTGTAGAAGTCGGTCAAAATGCTACAGAGAATTAATCTGAATGGGAGTGTTATTACAAGTCCATTCGTTGCTAGCACTCCACATTAATAAAAGAATTACCATGGGAAGCCTTAAAGACTGAAATGGAATGTAAATGTGAGTCATCTTTATCAAATGGGAAATCAACCGAAATAGCTGATCAGACTCAGGGAGAAATGGATTTAAAATGAAGTGTTAAGATAAATAAATCTGCAAATCTTGAGCAAAAAAATGAGGCTGACATTGAGACAAGAATAGATGCAAGACCAAGCCTTCTTTCAGTCATAATGTCTTGGCTTGTGGTAGTAAAATTATTACTTCAATGAAAAACATCTGGAAACCAATGGAAAACCAAACCAAATATTTTAATTTTCTAATCGATTTTCATTTGGTTTCTAATGAAAAATATTTTAAGACGAGCTTCTATTTGTTTTTCGTTTAACTAAGATTTTGAAAACAAAAGGACTGAATTATAGATTTCAATATACCTTAGCGATGAAAATGTTCCTCCTATGGCTTCCACTCTCCATTTTTTTCACACTTAATTCTATCTTGTCAGGCACATGCCGTTTGTAACACCGCCTCCTTTCTCCCTCCTATTTGACCACCAGCTCTATCTCCCTCCACCGCCTCCAGCTAATAATGTTACCTTCTCCCATAGCTTTCTCACTAGCCTTCCAAGATATTCTAAAAGTGTTAGAAAATGGGTTCGCCTATCGCGAGTCAATAGTGGAACCTGAACCCGAATCAATAAAAGTATTTATTCATATGGTTGTCAATTGGTTTGATAACCGATTTTGTTAAGGTTTAGGTTTAGGTTCCTAATTGGTTAGAAGAAACCCTACACAGTTAGTATGAATACTAAATAAGCAGGAACTATAAGAAAACGCTAGAGTTGGAACAAAAGTTTTGCGACAAAACAATTTTGTCGTAAAATTGCGACAAATTTGTCTCAACTCGTCGAATAAAAACTCAACCACCAATGGCTGACTTTGTTGTGATGAAATTGGCAGCAAAAAAAATTTACATAATAATAATAACCTAATTGGAAGAATAGGAGAAAAAAGAGTTGTCTCTCTCCCTCACACAAAAAGCCATTGGCTTCTAAAGAGGGAAGAAGAGAATTTTCTCTTCTTGTTTTGTTTCTCGTGACTTGTCTAATGGCATCTAGGTTGCAAGTATATACCATGTGTTCTTCACCTAACGGTGATTTGTAGTGCGTGGATACCAGCTTCGCCTTGCTTCCTTAGTATTCTACAAATTCAGACATCGTTGAACATCAATCGAGGTAGGCTCGATTTCCTATGATTATTTATTATATTTATATTTATAACTTTCATAGGTATCAAAGCATAGATTATTTTTAGTGATTTTTCCATTAGGCTAGATTAGATTTGTAACATTGCTATTGGACCTCTGTTTTGCAAATAAAATTCATTTTTTATACAAATATTCGATCTACTTTTGATTTGACTCCGAATAGGCTACAGCAAAAATTAGAATTTTGCAATTCTGATTATACCACTATTTTCAAAAAATTTTGTGTGCCAAGACTTCAAAATTTGATGGCAGAATTCCGTCGGGAAGATGGCGCGATGATTACACACACCACCATCGAATTTGGTTAGCGGTGCTCTGCTATATGGGTAGAAATGGACAATTAAGGCATACGTGGCACTTTATGATTGGGCCACGTATGCAATATATTTCCAACCTGACGCCGCCATATCATCGCAAAGTCAAAACATTGATGACTAGTGGCACCAATCACGAGTTGACAAGTGGCACCAAATGCCAATGGATGCCACATCATATTCCACATGGCACTACGGACTAGGATGACATGCCAGATGTGTGAACCAATGATGTAGTGACACATGACACTACCACATCACCATTACACCTCAACTTACCATGTCATCAGTGGCTGCCATGTCACCAATGATGAACTGATAGGTGTCCTACATTGACATGTCACCTCCTAAGTGATGACATGTGGTAGAAGCAAGAGGAAGGCCATGTGTTTCCTCAGTTTGTAGAGGTGCATGTGAGTTCGTGAGTGAGCTTTTGATGCTCGAATTTTTACTATTTTTCCATAGATTTAAGATACCCATTTTTCCAGAATTGTTGATAATTTTTGTGAATTTTTTTGACTTCCAGAAGAAATTTTCATTAATTAATTATGTGTTAATTAATTATGTTTGATTTGTTAAATGTGTTTTGATTGTCCTTTTAAATTTGGAATTATGTTGCTCTATTTTATAAATGTGGTTTTTGCATTGTGAATTTATAAATATAGTTTATACAAATGTCACTCATCTGTAAATGTGTTTTATATACATGTTACTAATTTATAAATGTGATTTTATTAATGCAATAAATAGTTATAAATGTGATTTTATAAGTATGTGTGATCTCTTTAATGATTGAAATGCACTTTTCAATCTAATATGTGTATGTAATCATTACAGATATGTGAGAATGAAGAGAACACATCTTGTCCCGTGCACCACTTAGGGTAAGGCAGTATTAATAAGGATAAAGTGAGGCATTGAGAGGATCCATCTGTCAGCATATGTTTGTCCAGATGATATCCTTGGCATAATAGATGACATCATTGATATGAAGAGCTAATGTTGGAGTGCATTTGAGATGGTAGCTTCTCATGTGGTGGCAATGAGCGAAGAATTCTCAACGTCCTAAGACGAACTCCAAATCATCTAATACTTAGTCATTTAATGCCTACAGAGTTAGATCAGGATTATGCTTACATTGTCTTGTTATTCTTGGAATGACTCAACACTCAAGGCCTCTTATTGTCAGGAGGTCCCATTGACGTAGTCTTGCAGAGTGGTCATACGATTGGTCCCCACTTGTGGACATGTGTCCTACACCATTCTCGATTGGATGTGTGAGCAACTTCCTGTGAGTTTTCCAAAGACTTGTGTCAGGTTCACTCATTATGATGATTAGTTCTTAGAATGTTTTGGTTTTTGGAAATAAGGCTTAGTAGCCATTTTTTACTTTCTACCTTAATCTTTTGGACAAGTCGAATCTTAGTTACAAATTATTTTTTGTGAATTTTTGATTTATATGTTGAACTCAAATTATTATGATTGTTTTAGTTCCCCCATGTTGTTAGTAAAATATATGTTCTATTTATTATTTATTGCGTGTTTGTAGTAATTTGTTTGCTCAATTATTATATGTTGCAAGTTTATGTGATTAAATGTTGCATATTAATTATTCTTGCACCAATTTTTGAGTTGTGCCGCTTAAATGACAATAATGTAGAACATAGATGTTTAGTCATGAACAAAAAATGTTGACAATTTGCTATCCATAAATTGACCCTAGTGTTTGAATTCATGGCTAGTTTATGACATTCATAATTAAGTAGTGCAGCAGAAATAACAAAAATTTTAAACCCTGAATTCCCCCAAGGACCCATGCACATCAACATATATGATTAGGGTTAGTAGATTTACCTTAGATCCAAAACTTGAATGTTTGATCGTATGATGTGTTGGTGTAGCTCTTAGTACTCAAAACTTCAAACCACCTTTCAAATTTACATTGTCTTTGTGCGAACTTGTCTAAAGGTATCCACACAAATGAACTTACCTTTGGATTGGTGGAGTGTACTAGCACCCTTTTAAAATCTCTATTCTAAAGCTCACAAAATAATTTTTTCTGTTTGTAAGTGACACTCACAAATTCGGCCAAGCCATGGAAGAATGGCAATGAGCGCACCTTATTTATAGGCATATGAAGACACCTAAATAGGTGCATAAAGGAATCCAAAATTCCCATCCTTGTCCTCCAAGAATTCACCCCTCATCCTATTCAAGCAATAGTGTGCCGAATTTCCTATGTAGTCTCACTAGGTTTGCCTTTCTTGTTCCACAAGAATAAACACTTCCTAATTAAATTTATCACGTACAAATTAGGATTTTATTTTTCTTGTCGCACAAGAATAAAGCTCCTAATTTGTCATGGACTCCTAATTAGTTAATGCATGTGCCAAAATTATCCTTGTCACACAAGGAAAGTGACTCCTAAAAAATAGGAGGATGGATGCCAAATTTCTCCCTCCCTATTTAGGTTTAATGTGCCAAAATTTCATGCTCCTAAATAGGTTAGGTATTGTCAAAATTCACATGGGTTTCATTAATATTATTGGGATTTTAATTATATGATACATTGTCATAAAAATAAATCACTCACATGGGCTGAATTATATCACACATAATTAAATAATTATAACTATGATAATTGGTTATTCATATTAAAAGCCCATTACATTAATGAAGCATGTATTAAATCTTATTTAACACATAAATCACAAAATCTTGAATTATTATTGATTAATAAAATTAATCATCTTAATAATTCAATCACCACAAAGAGAGAACTTTTCTAACCAATCCAATTTGTTCTTGTGTATGACCCAATAGGCCCACTCGAAATTAGCAATGGTTCTTGTCCGAAACCTTTGGGCTCAAAGTCCATAAGCGGTATCTAGAGAATTTTTGGTCTTGCTTTGATTGAGTTGTGTGAGTAAGGAAGAGAGAAAATGAACACATTGATTTATTGTGGTTTGTCCAACATTGCCTATGCCACTACCTAAGTTCTTGACTTAGGATTTTCACAATCCACTATATTGATGATTGATTATGGCTCAATCCAAGAAAGCCTTACAACAAGGTTGATTGCCACTCTAACACCTCTAAAGCTAACACAAGGTTGATTCTCTATTAGGCTCACATCTCTAAAGCCCTTGCAAAGTTGTTTTTTTAAGTTCACAACAAACCTTCCCCACAGCCAAGGTGTATACAAAATATATTATAAAGAGTGAAGCAATATACTAGAGTTGGATATGTAGACTTGATGCTTGCAATTTGCTCTCCAACATGATTTTGGTGTTTTTGATAGTTGGAATTAATAGGAGTTTTGACACGATTATTTATGATGTTTTTCCACACTTTCTGCCTTTTCTTCAAGTATTTATAGACCTTCTAGAACATATGACCGTTGAAGTGAATCAACTATCCGTTGGAGTGCATTTGATGCTTGATTTCCTTCCATTTAAGTCTTACTTAAGTAGAAACAGTTCTTACTTGAGTAGACATGAATTTGAGTAGACGTGAATTTTGATTGTTATATTTAAATCTCATGATTTTAGGACTCTGAACATTCTCTGATTCACTTTTAAACCTTCGCTTAGAACCCTATCTAGTGGTGCTTTTGGGTCTCCTCTTTGCCTGAGTGGATTCCAATCTTGCTCGAGTGAAAGTTTCATTTCATTATGTCTCTAGAACTTGATTTACTCGAGTAGGTTATTTGCTTACTTGAGTAAGACATGTCTTGAACCTAATCACCTTGTATTTTTGCATTCTCTTCATCATACTGTCTTACCAAGTTTTGTTCATTATCAAAACATAAAAGGATTCAAATGTTAACCCCCTTAGTTCAATAATCTCTCTCTTTTTTTATGATGACAAAACCATCATGAATTGGAATGCTACATCAAGGGAAACAACTTTGATCAACGATTTTATCCTTGTGAAGAGGTTAAATCATGCACAATAATATATGATCATGCAAAATTTTAACTTTCCACACAACCCATTCATTCAATACTCCTCTCCCTTTTTTTGTAATCATCAAAAAGATTTAACAATAAATAATTTTTCACTCCCCCTTTCAAAATCAATTTGTGCATATTTAAAAAAATATATATATTCTCTCCCCCTATCTATTTCAAAACTATGCATATGACAACAACAAAAATGAACAAAAAAATTATCCAAAATCATACACATGTAAAAAATAAAAAAAGAATAAAGTGATTGAATATTAAGAGTAAAAAATACCTAATGTGTCGCTAAGCACATATATGCTGGTTGATCATCTTCATTCGCACTTGAACAAGAACTATTATGTCTCTTTTTTTGTTCTTCTTGCTTGATTTCCTTCCCCTTTCATTCAACTTGTTCCTTATCAAGATTTTGTACTTGGACCTTTTTAGAGTAGGACTCCAATTCTTCCTCCTCTTCATCTTCCAAGCATGATTCTTCTCCACTTTCTTCTTCACTTTGAATATATGTTTAAGCCTTCAATGCTTTTTCTTATTTAGTGAATCTCTCTCTAGATCGAAGAATGATCTCATAGTTTATGAAAGAACCGATAAGAGCATTGTAGCTCAAGGTGTCAAGATCCTTGGTTTCCATTATAGTCGTGACTTGAGAATCCCAAGAGTTAGGCAAGGATCGAATCATGTTCTTAACCTTGTCATGCTTTTCTACCTTCTTCCCCAATGCTTCTAGCCCATTTGTGATTTTTGCAAATCTATCAAAGGAACTTATGATGGTCCCATCTTCTTTGATGGAGAAGAGGTCAAACTCATGTTGGAAGAGGTTGATTTTTGTTTCTTTCACATGAGAAGTCCCTTCATATGTTAGCTCCAAAGACTTCCAAATTTCTTGAGCACTTTGACAAGTTGAAAATCTTCATATCTCCTCAAGTGTCAATCCACACAAAGGACTTGAATTGCTTAAGCATTAATTTTTCTCCTTCTTCCAATCATTATTTATGTACTCCTTTTCACTTTTCTAACAACCGTATCTTTTTGTAAAACTATGGGGGTTGAGAGCAATTACCTTCCATAGGTCAATGCCTTATGCTTTAATGAAGAATGTCATAAGATTCTTCCAAAGTGAGTAGTTGGAACCATTGAAGAGATGTGGATGTGAGAGGGAAGCTCCGACTTGAAATGAGGAGAATTGATCGAACTCCATTTTTATTGATGCGAATATTTTTTATAAGATTGTTAAACCTTCTCGAATGCAGACCGCTTTTGTAATACCTCGTGAATTTTGATTAATTACTCCGCTAAAATTCCCCATTAAATTTTCAATTTTATTTTTGAGGTTTGAAGGATTAATCTTATGTTTAAGGCATTTTTGGAAAACTAATAATGTTCTGGAGTATTCAGAACCTTTAATTTTTGATGGAATTCATTTGAATTGGAAGAAAAACATGAAAGAAAAGTGATCAATGGAAAAATTGCCCAAAAATTCCGTTTAGGGAAAGACACGGTCACGACCCGACAATTCTGACTGTGTCACGGCTCTAGAAACACACGAACAACATCCTGTGTCTGTGTCCTAAGATAGGCCTCTCGTGTCTTCAATTGGCCACCCGCGCCTTGCTTGAAATGCAACATTCTTTGCTAAACTACACCGTTTTGCTTCTTTTCTTCTTTTAAAAGCTGAAACCACCTCCCAAAACCTGTAGATTCACCTTCTCCTTCATTCCTTCACCACTCAAACTCATTTTCCACTCATTTTTTAGCCTTTCATCCATTAATTTCTTAAAGTGAAGGTAAGATCATAATCTCCTCTTTGTTTGCTTCATTTCTTCACTTTTTGTTCTTGTTTTTGTTGGATGGTTTTGATGTTTATGATTTGGAGTTTGTGGGGAGTTTGGCTACTATTTTGGGGGCATTTTTGGACTGATTTGAATGGCCATTTGTTGGATCTAGCTAGGGGAATCATAGGAGAATAGGTATGTATGTTAAAAATGGTGATTTTGATTATTTTGGTGAAATGGGTTGACAAATCCATGATAAGGGGGACGGTTTTGCATGTTCTAATGTCACTGGGATGAAAATAATGATTGATTCAGGTTCTAGGAATGATTTTGAGTGGATTATAATGGTTGAAAACGTTGGGTTTTGATCGGTTCGAGGTTTAGGTCAGTTTAGAATAAGATGTACTGTCGCGGGGATTAAGGTGTAAGTTTCCCATTAATTATGAATAAATTGAGGGACTGGAATTGATTTTTTTTAAGGTGGGTTAGATTTGTAATTTTTAAAAAGATAAATTTTAGATTTGTAATTTTGAGAAAATTGTCGTTACATTTGCAACTTTGATAAATAAGAGCATTTATTTATAATTTAAAATACTTGGAGGGCTAATTCATAAATTCCTAAAGTTTGGAGATTAAATTATAATTTTTTAGGTCTTAGGGACTACAATGCAATTTTTCAAAAGTCGGGAACTAAATGGTAATTTTCAAGACGAGGGCATTAGATTTTTTCAAGTGACATTAGAGGTCATAGAAATTCCATGCATATTCCGTAACATCATAGTACCGCCCAATGTCTGATTCTGTTATGTTATGTTCATCTGTTTTCAGCTCTGTTGTCTACTATCTGTTTTGTCTTATTTGTGCTCAGCTATCCACTGGTGGTCCATGAATTTTGGATTATTTTGCATGGCGTTCAGGTGAGTGCGATAGTAGCTCTAGACATATAGGCTATGACTTCTAAACTTATATATTTTTGTTGAGTGCGATCTATTTATGTGATCTCATTAATTAATGGATCAGCTAAATTAAAATCTGATTATGTGCCCATTTGGTAATCCATATTTTGTTATAGATATACATACATATACATATATATATATATATATACACACTCTGTAAATTAATTCTGATTTGCATGCTTATTTGCTCTGAATATTAGTATATTTATAAATATTTTGGTAATGGATAATCTGTTAGATAATGTATATAAATTTTGATATTAATTATTTATTTTATTTTATTTTTTATATAAATCTTAAATATTTAAATATTAATTATTATTATGGTTAGTCACAAAATATTCTGAATAGTACCTTGTATTATAATATACATTGTACTAGATTTGGTTAATAATTATCTACCTTTCTCTCTATATATATATATATAATTTTGTTATATAATTAGTTATATTTTTTAATAAACATCTGGTTCGAATGCGTCTATTGGTATATTTAAATATATTTACACTCTGTTGACTACTACGTCTGTTTTATATGTCTAAATTCTGAGAATAATTATTTAATTATTCTAACAATGACTCAGGACACCTAACTACGAGGTGGCATAGACTTTGGTATAACAAACTAAGGTAATATGGTGATTCGTATGTATAGCGTAATACACGTGACTCACTATGTTTTCTGGTGCCATCACTCCACACGTCTGCTTATGATTCTGTCTGTATCTCGTCTCATGTTTGGATTATTAAAATAATCGCCTCGTATATTTCTGAATATATAATTGATTATGTCTGATGTCTGTGATAGTAAGTTTGTATTGTTGATCATACCCATATAATATATTTTTGTTGTGAATTGGAAGACTATATTATGCTGAAGCACATGGACTGCAATGCTCGAGAATATACTCTTATGATCAGTTTTTGTCTATTTCACATTTGAGACCCTTAGGTTGTTGAGTACTGTTTGTGGCCCTTAAGCATGTCAGTTGTTGGCCATTTTGAGCCAGATACCATTTAGGCTCTTAAGGTTGCTAGTTTGTTTGTGATCTTGTTTGTTATAGTTTCAGTATATTATGGGTGTGATGAACGCATATTCATACGTATTTATGTGCATCAATTCATATTGTTTTGAATACAACTTGAGTGTTTGTCATTAGTTTTGGTACTTCTACGCTTTCTATTGCATTTTTCAGGTTAATTGATGATGTCTTAGAGAAATGAAGGAAAGCAAGTCGAAACGGGGCTTGAACGATGATATTTGAGGCATTGGGAGTGAGACACGGCCTTGGAATGATGAAACACGCCCGTGGGGCACTTAAGGAAGCAAATTCGTGCACAAATGAGCATACACGGACAGAGATTGATGGTCCACGACCGTGGGATAGGCCGTGTAACCCACTGGAACTTGACAACTGCAACACACGGATAAGAGCTTCAACACACAGTCATGGGAGCCAATTACACAGACACAAAGCCGTGTCCGTGTATATGAGGAGCCAAGACACGGACTGAACTGGAAGTACACGGACAAAAGGGCATTAGACACAGACATAAATCGTGTCTGTGTCCTTTGCACAAGTCTGGATTTGTTGGGATTTTGATGGCACACGGACGGGATTGCTTGGGCACGGCCGTGTTCGTGCTCGTGTCTTATTCCAGACGCCCTAAATCGCCTATTTAAGTGGGGTTTAAGCATTGATTGAGGAAGAGCCGACTTGGAGACACAAATTCACATCTTTAGAGGCCAAAGGACGTGGGAGAAAAGGAGAACATCATTGGGCATCAAGAATAAAGCGATTTCGCGAAGAATTGGAGGATTCAATCATAGGTTTTCCGTCTCTCTCTAGATTTCTCTTTGTTTTTGTTGTTTATCTCTCTTTAGCTATGAACTAATTAAATTGTGTACCTAGATGTGATGAACCCTAGGCAGATTATTTGATGTTCGATTGTGTTATTTATTCAATGAATTTATGGATTGCGACTCAGTTATGATTTATAATGAGTATTGTTTAATTGATTGTTGCTAGCCTTTCGATTCTGATATTGTTTCGTGCATGTGCAATCGAGAGATTATGTGTATGATAGAGCGTTCATAATTGAGAGGAGTTGCATGCAAACCTAGAGATAGGTCGACATAAATTATCTGAATTAGGGTCAAACCTAATAGAGAAATTCATAGAGCAGAGTGTTAAAGCAACGATAGGGGTTTTAATTATGAAGAGATTCCGTTTAATCAACCTAGTCGTTAGGCATTAGCTAACTCGAGAGAGAGGTTAATATACCATAAGAATTTCCACGGTCCAATTGCATGAATGATTGTTTGAATAACGAGTCTGTATTACTTAATTCGGTCTAGGGGGATTCAGCGTCTAGGTATCATCTTCCCATCGTTTATTTTATCGTTTGCGTTTGTTTAGTTTATTTATTTTATAGATTTGAAATCATTTATTTTATCGGCTAGATAATAGAGGAAGGGTGAGTAGCTAGTAATCGTAGTCTCTGTGGGATACGACACTCGGTACTTAAGGGTCCATTTGCTATAGACAATAGCTACACTTGCCTTAGTCTTTATGGTTAAGCCCGGAGAACACCAGCAATCAAGGCAAAAATGCGCCACGTGCCACGGGCAACCACCACTACTGTGGAGGACGATTTGAAGGGGGCACTTGTTCGACAGAAAATTGCCATGGCTGTGGCATCCTGTGGGCCAAAGGGGAGAGAATTTCGAATCAAAGCTATCATGTGGATACCAAGGGACATTTTTGGCAAATCTCTTGTAAGGTTTTTGTGGCTTCAACAAGGGGTATAAAGCCCTCTCTTTACCCATTTTGGGGGATCTATCTTTCATCATCTAGCATAATTTCCCTCTTTAAGAACACTTTAAGATTTCTTGCATTTTTAGATTAGATTGGAGGAAAGCAAGAGGGAAATCAATTACCCAGGGTAACCTTATTTGGATTCATTCATCAAGACTCTTGGGTTTTATTTTCTTTGGCATTTCCTCTTTAATTATGTTAGCTTAAATATTTAGTTAAGGTATAAAGATGTAGGCTAGGGATTATGATTTTGCTATGCTATTAATAGGGTGTTGTGCTTTACTTTATATATTTATTCATTGTTGTATGGGTTGGTTTAATGACATGTTTTAATTGATTGTGACTTTGATTGGCCACCTTAGTCATAGTTTTGGCAAGTTTAGTTGGTGGATCGAGAGATGAAAACTAGATGAGGCTTGTATGTATTAATCTTATGGGATTTAGAGTAGAGATACTCTATGCCCATAAGGTGTTCGGTGAAATTCTTTAGAGACATAATGATCCTAATTAACTTAAGTGAGACCAAGATAACTCTCTTAATTAATGTAGGGATGGTTTAAATGACCTTGAAAGAAGCTCCAAACTAGCTTAGTGGAGAGAACACTCAACCCTAGAAACCCTTTCATTAGTTTAGCTAAGTTGGATTCCTTAGCCAAAATCTTAAAGCCCCAACGCTTTTCTCTTATTGATTTTCACATTTTAGCTCCTAGTTTTCATTGTTTGCATTGTGTTTCATTTTATTTATCCAAAAATCCCAAAAACCAAATATGATTTTACTTGCTTTTATTTTATTTTTTTATCATAATTAATTCATGTTCTCCAAAAATTCGATACCCGAGGAATACTTGAAGGTTAAAACTACATCGACTCTTATGCGTTTGCGAGAAGGCGACTAATTTCATTTGACAGTTATGTTCTTTAATGCTTTAGAATAGTTTGTAGATTAATATATTAGACAATTATAGTCCAATTACTGCCTTTCTTATTTAAGTTACAACTCCACTTACTAAAAATTAAAAATAAATTCGTGTTTTTGTTAAATTCCTGTAAAAGATGAGTTTCTTGGTTGGCAGAAAGAGGTACTGATGAACTGTTATATTTTGTGAAATTATGTGTAAATATTTTGTGGAATTGATTATTCTTACAACTTTTTGGAAGTCTATTTTGTGATGTTAGTGGTTGATTTGTAGGAGTTGTTGATCATGGGATCATGGTCCATCTAGTTGCTTGTTTTTAGGATGAACTAGCTGAAAATTTTCTGCATATAAACCATGCTCACTTCAATGAATTTCAGACTTTTGCAGCACAAATTTTCTATATATTGTTCTTGCCTTCTATCTCTACCTTTTTTGTTCTTCAATCACAAGTGTTCCTTAAAAACACCAACAATATCAATTAACACATTTATCAATTTTTTGTTTGATTTAAATTTTTTACTGTTATAGTATTATGTGTATTAATATGACCAAGATTTATTTCCTAGTGCAGAAACATCCAAAGAGCTGATATTGAAGGGGACCGTCTTCTTCATTTATTAAAAAGATAAATAAAAAACCTTCTTCAGAAAAAGAAAAGAGGTCAATACAAATGACTAAAACAAATTATTACAACAAAGGGTTCCGAAAACCATTTTCAGGAGATCTATAATTAATAAATGAAGGAACTAAAAGAGAAGGTAAAATTTATACTTGAAACAAATGGTTCTTGTAGCATATTGTCCAGTTTGAATCCTTGAAACGAACCAGATCGCTTGTTTTCTTCAACCAGATCGCCTTGAAAAGAATATGGTAACTGAGGACCTAGGGGGAGCCTGTTCTTGGCTTTTTCGTCAATCTTGTTTTCTTTATCCACAAATTATTTCAACTCCATAGTAGCATTATTTGAATCAAAATCACCTGCAATAACAACATTAAATTCTATGCCTTGATGAGATTTTAAGTCATCACTGTTGCAGTCTTCGGCATCATCCTTTTCATCTGATAAGCATCTACAACTATCAAATTCATCCATCTCAAAAATCTGACTCACCAGTCCTTCCCTCAATGAGATCCTCATTTGAGATTTTAAAATCTGCAAACTGTTTGATATCAAGACTCAAAATAATTGTCATAGCAAGAGCACTCAAATTGGATTGTACGCTCCAGCAAACAATTGTTGTTATAATATTGTCGTCATAATTTTGATTAGTATTATAAATGTAAGAGTATTTTAGTCACAATGTATAAATAATTCTAATTTTCAAGTCGCATTAAACAAGAAATTCATTTACAAATGACAGAATTAAAATTCTAGTATATACTATACTAAACAATTTATTTCATTTACAAATTCAATTCTTTGTGGATTTCATTTCATTTACAAATGAAATGCATTATATATTTATTTCATACCAAACACACCATTAGTTTCAATGTCAATTCAAGATATTTTGAATTTTTGGTTTGGTGTTTGTGTCTTTATTTTAGATATAAAAAGAATGAAAGTTTGGAGACAAAAGACCTCAAAAGGATAATTGAATGAAGCCAATTAAGAAGATAAGTCAAAGCTAAAATCTATAAAGACCGATCAAGTATGCTCGGTCCGGTCGAGCGGTTCAAACTAAAGAAAATTTGAAGTTCAAACCTAGAGGAACCGAGTACCAATGCTCCATCCAATCGGGCGCATTTACTAGTTTTGGCTCAGGGTTGCGTCTTCAAATGAGACCGATCACCTTATTGAAGTTTGGTTGTTTGGTTTCTCCAGTAGTTCCTCGGCCAAGAAATTTTGGAATTGAATCGAGTACCACAATCACGTTCGGGCCTAGAGGTTGAGACAACTACAAAATTTTTAGTGGACAAAAATGTCCTTAACCGAGATTGATTAGAATTTTCCTTGGAGGAACATTGTGGACATGACTTTAGGAAGTATAAAAGCTATATTACATCTTATTGAAGGGAGAGTGATTAGAGAAAGAGTCTTGGCCACACCTTGCTGAATTGAAGCCAAACATGAGTTTGCAGAAAGGTCATTCACAATAGTGTCCACCTTATTCTCTTGTTTTTGCTAAATTCAATTATGTGTTCTATGTCTTATTTGATTGAACTAATTTTCTTTAGGCTAAGGCCCGGAGAAGGCCAAATCCCGTAGAACCTCACTTTTATTTTATGTAATTGATGCATTGTCCTTTTTTAGTGTATGTTGTTGTGCTTAACGCTTGTGAATGACTGGTCACCATTTGCATTATCTTGTACTTGATTTCGATTTTGAGAGCGTAGAAATTAGGGATGGAAAGAGAAACATATGCTGCTTAGTCAAATTGACTATAGATAGATTTAGTTTCTAGGTGTAGTTTCAGTGAGGGAGTGCTCAGAGTAGGTCTAATAATCAAGGTCATTATAGAACTTCATGCATCTTGATCAATTCAATGGGCATAAAGATATTGATAATTAATATGATAATAGATCTGTTATGTCCTAAAAATAAGATAATAGGTAATGAAGGATACATCTATTGTGAATAATGATTTTGTAGCTTAATTAAATAACTTAACTGTGATGGATAATATATTGGAGTAATGAATCGGTGTCTTTGTCGCTTTTATCATTGATTTTTCTTTCATTTAATAGCTTTAATTGATTGATGTACTTTAATTTCATTTATTTTGTTTGATATCTTTCATTTTCAATTGTCTAGCTTAGATAAAGAATTAATATTTTGGTTATTGAATAACGAGTCCTCGTAGGAATGATACTTGGACTCTTGTCCATTTTACCACTTGTACGACCCAGTACACTTTCTCTGATTTACTCGTACCATGGAACTTTTTAGAGTTTTATATCTGATGTCCTTACATTACGGAGTTTTGGTGAGTGATTAAAACTTGTCATCCTTAGTAATATTAGAAAAGTGTCTTTTAGGCTCACTGATTAACTTAAGAGAAATTAAAAATCATGACTATGGTCTAAATCAATTGGAACGTATAACATTGGATTAATTCGGAAATGTTTGTCTTATTTTAAAACTCAATAAATCCTTTAGAGATGAGGGTTGGACACTTTCCATATTCTATGCTCAAAGAGACATAAAATATTAAGGACCGAATTACATGTAATCTTTCATGACAACCTTAATCACTTGCGTTAATTAGGTCACATGTCATAATTAAAATTAATATTTTGATAATCATCATCTATAGTTTGATATTTATGTGAATGTTATATTTTCAAGTTTAAATTTTGTCATATGTCTTTTTTTTAAAATCTCGTCTTAAAAGTACCAAACTAAGTTAGATAAAAATCCAATTTTCCCCTCATTTTTGCGTTCTTTCTCTCTTAATTTTCTCTCTCATCCTTTCTCTCATCACTATCGATCTTTGTTGTCTCTGGTTTTTATCTCTCTTCTTCCTTCGGATCTCTCTCCTTTTCTCTCCCCTCCACTCTTCCTCTGCCCTTTTCGTCTCTGACATTTCTCCCATTTGCTCTCTTCCCACCGCTAGCTATCTCCTTTCTTCTCTACCCTCTCATCGATCGTTGTTCTCTGCTTCGCTCTCTTGTCAATCTCTATCCATTGCTCGCTTTTGCTTCTCCTCTTTATTCTCAATATGTTCTCTTGTCAGAAGTCTAGGATTGCAAAGGAAGAGAGGCGGCGAAGGTGGAGTGTGTGGTGGTGAATGAGGGGTTTTGAAACCCTAGCTGTTTAATTGGGTTAAAGGATGGCGGCAAATTTGTTGTGGATTTGCTAGGGTTTCTGCAATTTTTTTAATATTAAATATGTAATTGATTATTAGTAATTCAATTTTGTAAAATAATGATTTGAAGACCTTTGAAGACTATTGGAGACTTTTAGAGGCTTTTTTATATACTTAAATTTATTGTTATGTAGACTTTGTTCAAGTCACTTAATAAATTATTTTTTATAAAAAAAAGTGTAATCCAACGAAAAAAAGCGGCATACATATCAACTAGCTTAATTTAAATCGACTTTCTTATATATATAAAAAAAAAATATTGTGAACTCTCTTTTGAAGACCTTTAGAGGCTTGTAGAGACCATCTTGTGGAGCATCATAGACCATTGAAGACCTTTTGGAAATCTTTGAAAATATCGCAATTTCTATATTTAAGGACCTTCTGGAAACTTTTGGAGACTTTGGAGGCCTTTGAAAATATCGCGATTTCTACATTTGAAGACCTTCTGAAGACATTTGAAAATATCGTTATTTCTACATTTGAAGACCTTCTGGGAGACCTTTGGAGATTTTTGAAGACTTTTGAAAATATCACGATTTCTCATGAAAATATGGTGTTTATCTCCCTATTTATAAATATGGCATTTTTTAGAGAAGTTTCGCTCGTGTTTCCATTTGAGATAATGTGTTTGAGCCCATTATATTTGTCAAATTTAATATTTGTTATTGTCAACTATCTTTGTACACCTAAGAAGTTTTCCTAGGGGTGGCAATTCGGGTCGTGTTGTGTCTAAATGGGCCAACCAGTTTATGACCCAAATTTTAAACGGGTTGACCCTTTTACGACCAAAGCCTGTTTAATGCCAACCTGGACATGAGTCATTTTATGGACAACAACGACTTGTTAAATAAACAGGTTATCGTTTAACACGTTGAACGGATTAACCCGTGACTTGTTAACAATAAACGAGTCGTAACACGATAAGACTCGTTTAACACGTTTAACATATTTAACATGTTTAACTTATTTAACACATATAATCTATTTAACACGTTTAACTCATTTAACACGTTTAACTTGTTTAACATATTTAACCTATTTAACACATTTAACCCATTTAACACGTTTAATGTATTTATAATACAAAAACAAATACAAAATTAACACTAAAATAACTTCAAATAAAATAATAAATATTCATTTATAATATCCATCAACACAAGCTAGTAAAAGAGGCAAAGAAACAACATAAGCAATTTATAGTGGTTCGGCCATATCGTGCCTACGTCCACTACCTAAATTCCTTACTTAGGTCTTTCCCAATTCACTATACGATTATTGATTCTAGCTCAATCTAACAAAGCTAATATAACAAAGTTGAGTTCAGCTCACACCTTTAAGGCCTAACTCCTAAGGTTAATTTCGACTTGCATCTCTAAGTCCTAACTTAAGGTTGATTTCACACTAGGCTCCAACCTCTAAAGCCTTTACAATATTGTTTCCAAGGCTAACAAAAAACCATTCCCTCACTCAAAGTGTTTACAAATGACCAACAATGATGGTTGGATTTTAGGATAAGAGATGAAGAACAAACTACCAATACTATACTAATTTTAACCTCTTTTGGGAGCTTTCAAAGATGGTGAATATAAGCTTGATAAAACAAGGAGTAAGCCTTTTATTCGGAAGTTTGGAGTCCCTTTTATAGAGTTGTGAAGGTGTTTGATGGTGTTCTAATCATTGGAGTAGCATAGGAACCTGTTGGAAATCAATCATAAAGCTTTTTGGATGTTGTCAGACTCTATTAGTCTACTACCAACTTTGTTAGTTGACTACTAGGCTTTGTTGCACTTTTGTCCACTTGGATAGTTGACTAACAAAATCCATCAATCGACTTCCAAGCTCCAAGTATCTGTTATTTGGCCATTATACTTCAAACATCTAATTGTTAATTATGAAAATGGGTTGTTGAGTCAGTTTTAGGCTGATCATGACTTCATTAGTCGACTACCAAGATCCATTAGTCAAAGACCAGTTGACTTTTTTGAATCTGTCTCTCATTGGTCAACTACCAGGTGCGCCAGTTGACTACCAGCTTCAGTGCACCATCTGTTTTGAACTTTTTACTCACCAGTCAACTATCAGAGTGTGTGAGTCGACTCTTAGACCCGAGATCATGAATTTCTCATCTTTTTATCGACCAATTTGGATCTTGTTCATCTCTGTCACGACCCAAAATCGGATCATGACCGACTTACAAGACGAACCGAACCGGATGCTTGGCTCATCTCGCACAAGTCTCAAAGAACAGAACTTATACCCCATTTTCTTATTAATCAAATAAAAACTATTTAACAAATATCAGTTTACAAAAATACCTTAGATAATAACAAAACATAAACTAAGTTTTTAAGATACAAAATATATAAACCAAAGTAAATTTGTAAAACTAATATGTTATCAGACAGATACAGACCATAACCCACTACCTGGTGTGGAGCATCTAACATACTGATAACTAGCTCGAACAAAAGGGCACTCACTGCAGACAAAGGCACCTCACTGAGCACAAAGGACCAAATACTTGCTATCAGCAGAACCTGAAAAAAGAAACAGAAATAAACTAGAAAAAGAAATGGGTAAGAACCCAGTGAGGGATAACACTTCAGGACAGCTCGAGGTCTCACACAAATTGTTTCAAAAACCTTTTCGAAAACTACCACAAGAAAATACACCATTATATATATGTGTACACTCTAGTACTTATAGTAGCATTTTGAAAAAATCATTTCAGAAACCTTTGCAGACAATGCAACAGCAAGCAATCACCCACATTAAGAAAGTAATTTAATAAACCAGATGGAATACTTGGATTCCTAAAACATGCTTGGATAAAAGTATTTTCTCCGAAAACATTTACTTAGAACAATAGGGTTGAAAACCAAACATAATACTTGCTTTCGAAAACTCTTGCCCAAAAAAAAATCATAATATGACTGAATATCTGATCGGGACTGAACTGAACAGATGTGGACTGCGCCACCTGATATAAACTAATGTGGCTACGCCACTTGATGCTGATATCGTGTGTTTACGCTAGGTACACGGGTTACCACCTATCCTGGTAACTAGGTCTTAACTGACCAATGGTATACCATAGGATACGCCTCTCTGTGGCTGAGTGTCCCAAATCACAGAATACTTATACAAAAAACTTACATCTTAAAAATATATTTGTACCGAAAACTTATAAAACCATAATTTAAAGCCAAACAGGCAACATGCGGAACAGATAAATCACTAATAAATCTTTGTCATTTTCAGAAGTAGGAACTGAGCAAAAAAATGTTCCAAACACTAAATAGAGTTCTTGTTTTCAGATGGAAATATTTATTACGAAAATTATAACATATTTCAAAGAACTAAATACTTGGTTCAGAAAATATATTTATTTTCAGAAGAAAATACTTTTTTGCGGAAAACATACTAGATTTCAGAAAACTGATTACTTAGTACTGAAATACATACTTATGTCAAAACAGAACGTTCATTCCAGAAAAGCATAAAAATATTTTCAAAATTGTTCCCTATAGCATAGGTTATCACAAAAGTCAGATTTATTATCACCAAACAATTTCTTAGTCCAGATTACATACATAAGTCAAACACATCAAAAACATATAACTTTAGAAGACATATCCTATGTGTCTAAAACTGCTATCCACTCACTTGGACGCCGAGTTAATAATCCAGTCGCAGTCCATTAGTGAATGAGTGGTCACCTTTGAAAATCGAAAAGAGCTAAGAACAAAGATTTATGACATCAGAGTCAAATAATGTATTGTGGCATTATTGAATATGTATGCAATGCAATGCATGACCCAATCTAGGCCATTGCCAGAAATCCTATTTCCATCGAAATCCAAACGATATTGCGACAAAAAAATATTCTCATAAATACCAAAAATTCATATCGATCAATACCCAATGATTCTAGCCACACAAATCAATTCTAATCAACATCAAAAACTTGAATCTATGATTGGTTTCTCAAAAACAACTCAAAATCATCAAAAATCTTCATAAACCTAAACCAAACCCTAGCTCGATCTATAACTCAACAAATCTTTCAAACCCAAGCTTAATCTAGGTTCCTCTGACCTCAAACAATCATAATATAACTATCTCCAACAATCATTCCAATAGGAACATCAAAATCCGAACCCTAGATGCAAATTCGGCCAAAAGGGGATTATGGGATTAATGTGTGAAAGTGATGAAATAAGAGGAATGGAAGGATGATCTTACCTCAAACAATCATCCTCTAACAACCTCCAGCATCCATCTCAACCGAATCACTCAAAATTAGAAACTCTAAATCAAATCAGACCCAAAATGGAACCCATAAATTAGAAGCATGAAATGGATGAAATGAAGTGGTTAGAAGCACGATCTTACCTATAGAGATGTTTAGGAACCTTGGGAGAGCAAGGAAGAAATGAGAGAATCGATCTGGAAGTGGGAGAGAGTGAAAATGATGAGTGACAGACAAAGGTCGCGTGAGGGGATATTTATAAACCCATATCGACAAAACACAGTGTTTCACTCATTTTCAGCATTTTTGGGCACATCAACATGCATTGTACAACATCCAGGCACATCGACGTGCATTGTACAACATCCACGCAAGTATAGCGTACGTAGTCGGCATTCAACAACTCAGAAATCATTGTGTCAAAACTCCAATCAATTTCAACCATCAAGAACACCAAATCAAGCTAGAGATCAAAGTTCAAACATCAATCTCATTCATTCAAACACTAGCATAGTATTTCATCTATTGTAAACAGTTTGTATACACTTTGAGAATGTGAGATAGGTTTGTTATAAGCCTATAGAAAAAAACATTGTAGAGAATTGTTGTGAACGTAAAGAAAACAACATTGTATAGGCCTTAGAGGTGTTGACCCAGAATCAACCTCGTTGTATTGGCTTTGTTGGATTGAACCGAAATCAATCACTGTTATAGTGAAAATCCTAAGTGGTGAGACTTAGGTAGTGGACGTAGGCAAGGTTGACCGAATCACTCTAAATTCTTGGTGTCGATTTCTCTATCTCGTGTCAAGTCGTTTTCGCTATCCACTCTATAGACCAAAAATTCTCCAACAAGTGGTATTAGAGTGGGTCTCCGTT
>CAODLS011827260.1:0-11788 GCA_948243855.1 Flueggea neowawraea | reverse complement strand
ATTTGTGAAGGAAAAAGAGTTGTGGCTAAGGCCGTGTCTTTGCTTCCTTGACCGTGTAACCGATTTTGACGGGATTTAGGGTTTCAATTAGGGTTTTTCTAATTAGTTTTGACTTGTATTACTTGTTAACTATATAAGGGGGGCTTGAGAACGTCTTGGGAGGTCTTTGAACGCCGTTGTAAGCCATTGTTCTTGTTTTTGACTCTGAATAGTAGAATTACTTGTGCTCTGCCCGTGGACGTAGATCGGTTATTGATCGAACCATGTAAATATTGTGTTCTTGTGTGATTGCTCTTGTTATTCCGCGTATCTTAAATCTCCAGATTCCCTGACAAAAAAAATATGTATATTTAATTTGACATTCATGCAATAAAGAAAATAGTTATCTCTCGTTTTTTTTTTCTTTTTTTGTTGAGTGATAATATTTTGCTGCATCAGATACTTCCGAAAAGGAACAGATATAACTGAAAATTTTGTAATTGGGAACATACGAGAATGAGATTCCAACAATCATCAATTTCAATCCAACACATTTATAAAATCAAAAAAAAAAGGTCCAACACAAGATAGGGCCGGGTTTTGCCTCTTCAGTAAATCTCACTAGCTAACTGTTGAGCGTTGACAATCCTGCTGAACATGCATCTTTGTTACAAATATGCTGCAACAAATGAAGGCTACCAATTTTGGATTTAAATATCTAATTTGAATAAAAATCTTATAAACAGAGAATCTGATTTTGTAGTAGATTTATTAAATTAATTCTTTAATTTTTTTCACTATATTTGGCATGTCAATACAAAAAAAAATATATCTTATAATATAGAACGTAGAACGAACAGATTGAGTACTAATTTTGAAGTGCGGCATATAATGAATACCGACAGGGTTGATTGGTGTAAGCCTTGCGATCGAACCACGGTCATTAATTTGATGGAAACGATCGATTGAATCACAACCTAGATACCACCAAGGGCCCGGTCATGCAAGAAACAAGAACGGAAGACAAAAATCTTCTTCCTTAGAGAGAAAGGGCAACGGCAATGAAAGAAAGAGAGAGGAGTGTTTTGTTTTTTTGTCTTCTCTTCTGTGCACTTGGGTTTCCTATACATACATAGCACTAGTATATGTGGATTCTAGATGTGTTGAAACAATAGTCACTATAGATAGGAGGTGAATGGAGATCGAAAGTTTCTTTCGATCTTGCAATATTACAAACACTTGGAACGGTGTCACTGGTAAGGTGTATGTGTGTGCAGGTGGTAATCAATACAAACAAAGACAACAATAAGAGAGATAAGAGAGAAAAGATCAAACACAAGGATTGTATAATGGTTTGACCAATTCTCGATGCCTACGTCCACCACCTAAGTTTTCCAACTTAGGCATTTCCAGTAATGCCTCCAACAAGGTCTTTACATTAATTTCTACTTCTTATCCTTTGGTGAGTAGCCAACTACGTTGTTTTTTGGCTCATAACAAATCAATGTTGTTTTACTGATGAAAACTAACCACGTGTATTTTTTTGGCTTACACACAATACCATACAACTTCTCTTTCCAAGCTAAGTGAAAACTTCGACTCTTCACTAATTGATTATAGTTCAACTAAACCTCAACGCTATTGGCAATCAACCCATTTGAATCCACTGCCTTAACCCAAATACAAATATGAGAATAACAACAAAGTGTTTACAAGTGACCAACAATGATGGTGGGACTTTAAAATAAGATACGAAGAACAAACTACCCACACTATACTAATTTTGACATCTTTTGGGAGCTTTCAAAGATGGTGAATGTAAGCTTGATAAACCAAGGAAAAAGGCTTGTAATTCTGAAGTTTGGATTCCTTTTTATAGTTTTTTTGAAGGAGTTTGAATTTTTTTCTTAACCGTTGGAGTAGCATAGGAACTGATTGGAAATCAATCATGAAGTTTTTTAGATTTGTCAGACATCGCTTTTCGACTACCAAGGTCGTTAGTCAACTACCAAGCTTTGTTGCCACTTCTGTCCACTTAAGGAATTGATTGTAAGCTTCGTCAGTCAACTCTCAGCTTCAAGTAACTATTAAATGACTGTTGTATTTGAAAAACTCGACTTGTTAAACATGAAAAAGATTTATTGAGTTAGTTTTTGGCTAATCATGACTTCGCTGGTTGACTACCATAATTTGCCAATAGACTATCAGCTGCCTTTGTTAATTCCGCCTTCCATAAGTCGACTCATGGTGTCACTAGTTGACTTCCATCCATGCTTGTTGATTTTGCCAGTTCGTTAGTCGACTACCAAAAAGTGTCAGTCGACAACCTACATTTCGGATTAGTTTCTATCTTGAGTTCTGCACACACTAGTTGTAACGCCCTTATATCCTATGATGTATAGCGTAATAATTTAAAGCAATAAAAAATAAACACGTAGCATATCATATTATATATATGTACATATCAAACATATTACATAAAGTCGTATAGACAAAAATCTTTCATATAACATATATTAAGTTCACTGTACTACAAAACTCTATACGTGTAAAACTAGCAAAATGCAAATGAGGAGGAGGAGAGAGCATGTGGCATCACCTGGCCGACCTATGATGTACTGATATCTATCCTCTGAAAGCTATCTACAACAAAAGTCTATCTTCACCTGTTACCTGGAAAAATATTTGCACTTTATATGAGTCGTAACTCAATGAGTATAAAACATCATAGATTAAATCTTGGTAAGCACAAATATTAATTATATAATCAAATGACTACAATAAATAAACATGTGCATATGACTCTGTATTCCATGTTTATTTCTTGTGACCAAGCAAGCAAAGTACTGCCCCAAAATTTCCTGTATATCTGTATAATTGTCAGGCCAGCACCGTGTGAAATTGACCCGTAAGCCCAGTATGAATTTGACCCGTAGGTCCAATATAAATTTGACCGGTAGGTCCAGTATAAAACGAGAATACAAAAGCCAGATGTCACAACTCCTTTATTAAGTCATATATGTATGCAACAACATCTAATCTTATAACCAATATACATGTGATATTTCATTCTGTATACACAAATAATAGTCTCAACATATCCATAGAACAAATCATAAGCAATTCACAATTAAAACATGTAATACATATAAGCAAGTAATCAAATATTTATCCATGTATTCACATCTAGAGAATCATTTTAGTAAGCACGAACATGTATACAGTCATATAACACACACTTGAATTTATTCTCAAGTTTATACTCACCTGCTCAGGGTAGATAATCCGAGCTGTGAATATGATCCTGCGTCCTCTCTACTGCTCTAGGTCCTATAGTATATAATAATATTAGTTCTAATCCCTTTTTCTTTATACAATGCATGTTTATGTTATGCTTTCAACAAATGAGGCCTTATTAATAAGCTATTATGAATGCATTTGTTCATTTGATATGAAAGAAAACAATCCAATTATATTGGAAGATATATTATGTTTAAGGTAGCTAAAGTTCTGTTTTATACAATTTTGGACAACCTGTTTCTTCTCCATATTTGAACATCCATAACAAATCCTCTTGCATTGAAATTTAATCCTTATATATCAGACATATAATAGTGTATTCCCACCAAATATCAGCTCTTAATTCCTTATAAAACAATTTGACCAATTTTTTCAAAGTTATAATTTCATAACAGAATTGCTTCAGGTGGACAATGTATAGTTTATTGAATCTAACTCACTTCACACAGATCCAATTACAACAAAAATTTCCAGAAATATTTTAGAAACATATAAAAACAACTTTTATGTTTTGAACAACAAGAAATTACGTCTTTGAGGCTATATAAATCAGAGTTCAAAACTTGACAGTAGTGCTGAAAAATAGGACATTCCCAGAACAACATTTACTTCAATGATCGTATCTCATACCACACAATTCCAATAACTCCAAATTTTTACAGTCTTGTAGAAAAGACATTTACGAAAAAATTTCATGTTTTAAGTTTTGTCTAAATTAGTTTCTAAGGGCACTAAAAGAACCATGCAAACTGACTGTTTCTACTGAATCCAAAATCTGGCAGTTCATACCATTTTAGCCATAACTTTCAAACGAAAGCAAATTAGATCAAACTGTTTTACATGCATGTATATGAAATCCAAAAAGACAACTTTTAATCTTCAAATTTTCTCAAATTCGATCTCTATCAGTTTCGATAAAATCTAGCAAGCAAACTGTTGTTAAGGAGAATTACAAGTTCAGGATTAACTTACCTTGTTCAAGCCTTTTTATGAGAAGATTGATGTTCAATTTTGTGTTAAAGTTGTCTCGGACAGAGTTTTAGAACAAGAGAAGGTTTGTGTTCAAATGAAAGTGTTTGGAACAGCTATGTGGTTATGGAACCAGAGAACATGTTTTATATATATAAATTGCCGACCCAAAAATTCTTCTTATCTTCAATTCTTTCTCTTCTCTTTTTATTATTGACTTCATTGGGTAATTTGAGCGGCTGTAGAATAATATATAGGCTGATGGTCCACTCAATTAGGTTGTTAAAAAATAAAAAAAATGGAACCTATAAATTAGTGTTTTATTTCATTTACGTTTATACAAAGTATTTCTCTTTTAAATCCTATTTCAACATTTATTCTCCGTTTCATCGTAAGTCTCGTTTATTTGATGAGTTATCTAAATCCACACAAGTATATATTAAAAATAAGATTTCAACTCTAATGCTGCACTATATTTTTAATCTACTTGTATCACAACTACCCGATTGTATCTAACTTTTATTCTCTAACTAATCTCTAAAACGTTTATCTTTGCATCTTAAACTGTAACTAGGAATAATGAATTCTTATATAAAAATGCTTATGCAATGCATGTTCGAATGTGCATGTCATATGAATGTTTTATATTAAATACGCATGTGAATATGTAACCTGGTCGAGGATGTGACACGAGTCGACTTCCAAGGTTTTTGGGTCGCTTCCTATACTCGAGATCATGACTTTCTTATATTTTTCCTAACTAATTTGATCTTATTCAACTCAAATGTTTTTCTCATCATCCAAATCAAATTAGGACTTGTGAAATTGTCCAACAAGATCGGGTTCTCCTACTACCATTAAGAGGCCCATAATTTAGTAACTTATAACTAGTTGAACTTAATAGTTGATCCCACAATTAATGGATTTGGGTACCAACACACAACAAAACTGAGGTAAACACTCGTGAGAGTGTGTTACTTTTTTGCCCAAAATGCTCTACTAACTTAGGAATGTGAACTTACTACGTCCTTATATGTGTATTGTGGATAATGAATTTGAAAAGAAAGTATGATTTTATTGATGGGCTTGAAAATCATGTCAAGGGCATACAAACTAGGTACTAGCTTACATCCTAGAGATATTATGTTTTTCAAATACATCTTTGCTCATGGGTTTTATAAATGGATCTATTACATTTATTGTGTAGGTGTGTACTTTAAATTCACCTCTCCGAGTGTAACTATATCTCTAACAAAGTGATATTTGATCTCAACGTGCTTTCCATGCAATTTGGGATCTTTTGAGAAAGCAATCGAGGATTGACTATCATTGCAAATAGTAAAAGGGTCTTGAGAGGCGGTTAAACCTAGATGGTTTAGAAATCTTTTTAACCAAACAACCTACATTGCAACAAACGTAGCTAAGAACTCAATTTCTAGAGTAAACAGTGCTACACTTATCTGCTTCTTGCTTCTCCACAACACAACACTGTTATTAAGCAAGAATGCATATCCATAAATGGAGTTTTTTTTTTTCTCATCCACATCTCCACCTAAGTTTCCATCTATTTATCCTCTCAATTGCAAATGCTTCCCATGATAGCACAATGTGTTATTAGCAGCGATCTTCAAGTATCTTAGCTTATCTTTGTTGTTTCATGCGCATTTCTCTAAGATTAGACTGGAATCTACATACTAGACTAATAACAAAGAAAATATTAGATCTAGTTCACATCATCGCGTACATAAGGCAACAAATGGCATTAGCATATGGGACACTTTTCATTAGTTCTTTCTCATTCGTCATTTATGGACATTTTTTCTATTGGATCATGAGTAATCAACATTAAGTTCGTTTATGTTTTGATGATGAACAAAATGGTGTTGTCAAATCTCACTCGAATAATCAACAGTGTCACTCGAGTATGAAAGAGTTCCAGGTGCTGCAGTGTTAACCAAGAAATATAACTCGAGTAATAAAGGAATATCACTCGAGTAAGGAAATATCACCCGAGTAATAAAGCAATATCACCTGAGTAATATAGGCATCAGATCTCTCGAGTAAATAAAAAATGTCACTCGAGTAAAGCATCATTCCAGAATGCTGCAACAACATTAAATGCACTCGAACGACTAGTTTCTCATCACCAATGGTCATATAGCTTGGAAATGCTATAAATACATCTTGAGAAGGCTTTGAATGTGTTGAATAACATTAGAATTCATTGCACCAAACTTCCTATCAATTCCAACACTCAAAAACAACAAATCAAGCTAGAGACCAAAGTTCAAGCATCAATCTCAAATATTCAACTCTAGCATAGAGCTTCATCTCTTGTAAACACTTTGTGTACTCTTTGAGAGTGTGAGAAAGATTTATTGTAAGCTTATAGAAAACAACATTGTAGAGGTTTGTTGTGAACCTAATGAAAACGCAATTTTGTAGGCCTTGGAGTTTTTGAGCCGAAATCAACCTCATGTATTGGCTTTGTTGGATTGAACCGTAATCAATCACCATTATAGTAGAAATCCTAAGTGGTGAGACGTAGGTAGTGAACGTAGGCATCGAGTTAATCGAACCACTCTAAATTCTTGGTGCTCTTTCTCTCTTTCATTTCAAGTCGAATTCGATGTCCAAAGCATAGATCAAAAATTCTCCAACAAGAGGTATTAGAGCGAGTCTCCGTTCAAGAAGGCTTAACAACCTTGGATCAAAGATCCGTATCAACAATATGGATTTCGGTCCTTTCCCTCCATGTGTATCGGGTGCATCTTTTTATATTCCTCCTTATTTGATGGCTCAAATTTTAATTCTTGGAAGAAAATAATGTCTATTTTCATCCAATCATATGATATTGAGCTATGGAAGGTGATTGTTCTTGGTCCTAAAATTCCCAATAATGGTGATGGAACTCCTAAGAATTATGAAGACTTCAATAATGAAGATTGAAAGTTTCTAAGTCGAAATGCCAAAGCCACTCAACTATTGTATTGTGTTTTAAGTCCCCAAGAGTACAATCGAATTTCCTCTTGTGAGCGTGCAAAGGAAATATGGGAAATGCTTGAGGTTACTCATGAAGGCACAACTCAAGTCAAGGAAACCAAGATTAATATGCTTCTACATGACCATGAGTTATTCACCATGAGAGATGATGAAAGCATTAACACTATGCTTAATCGCTTTGCGGAAATTACAAATGGTCTCACCTCATTTGGAAGACCAATTTCTAGTAGCGATAATGTGAAGAAGATTTTGAGGTCATTGCCTAAAGAATGGGATGCAAAGGTGACCGCTATTACTGAATCAAAAGATTTAAACTCATTGGAATTTAGTGCTTTGGTTGGGTCTCTCATAAACTATGAGATTATGATAAAGTCAAGAGATGGAAGAGCTAAGTATGGCAAGGCATTGAAAGCTTCCACTCATTTTCGAAAAGAGGAGAGTGAAAGAGAGACAAGTTTGGAAGAAGAGGAGGATGAGGAGCTAAAATTCTACTCCAAAAGAATAGCAACTAATGAAAAGTTGTTGAAAAACAAAAAGAATCAACAAAAAGAGGTGGAGAGGTTGAAGACGAAAAATAAGAAAAAGAAAACAAGAGGTTATAGTCTATGTTCAAGTGATGATTGTGATCCATCGGCTAATGTATGCCTTTCATCATATTAGGTACTCCTAAAATCTCATTCTTTTATATTTCATACATTTTTATTACTTGTTTGATTATTGTTATTTGCATGAATTTTGAATGTGTTGATTTAAATATGTGCATTGGTTTGAAACAAATAGGGGGAGAGATTATTTTTATATATGCACAAATTGTTTTTGAAAGGGGGATTAAAATTGTTTTTTTCATAGCTAAATTGCTTAATTTTTTTTGATGATCACAAAAAGGGGTGAGTGTTATATGTGTATTTGAAAGGGATAGAAAATTTAAATTTTTTTGGTATTCATAAATTTGCATGATGATTAACCATGTGACAAGGATGGAATCCTTGATCAATGTTGTTGTCTTTGATGTAGAGCTTTAATTCTTCAAAGTTTTGTCATCATCAACAAGGGGGAGATTGTTGGATCATGAGTGATCAACATTAAGTTCCTTTATGTTTTGATGATGAACAAAATGGTGTTGCCAAAGCCTCACTAGAGTAATCAACAGTGTCACTCGAGTAAGAAAGAGTTCCAGGTGCTGCAGTATTAACCAAGAAATATCACTCGAGTAATAAAGGAATATCACTAAAGTAAGGCAATATCACCCGAGTGATAGAGAAATATCACTCGAGTAATGCAAGCATCAAATCACTCGAGTAAAACATTATTCCAAAATGCTGCAACAACATTAAATGCACTCCAACGGCTAGTTTCCCATGACCAATGGTCATTTAGCTTGGAAATGCTATAAATACATCTTGAGAAGGCTTTGAATGTGTTAAATAACATCAGAATTCATTGTGCCAAACTTCTTATCAATTCCAACATTCAAAAATAGCAAATCAAGCTAGAGATCAAAGTTCAAACATCAATCTCAAATATTCAACTCTAGCATAGAGCTTCATCTTTTGTAAACACTTTGTATACTCTTTGAGAGTGTGAGAAAAGTTTGTTGTAAGCCTATAGAAAACAAAATTGTAGAGGTTTGTTGTGAACCTAAGGAAAATAACATTTTGTAGGCCTTGGAGTTGTGTGAGTCAGAATCAACCTCGTGTATTGGCTTTGTTGGATTGATCCATAATCAATCACTGTTGTATTAGAAATCCTAAGTGGTGAGACTTAGGTAGTGGACGTAGGCATCGAGTTGGCCGAACCACTCTAAATTCTTGGTGTTCTTTCTTTTATTTCAAGTCGAATTCGCTATCGAAAGCATAGATCGAAATTCTCCAACATTTTCTTACTAAGAGCATGGTTATTAGCTATTAGGGTTTTAGTGGGCCTGCAATTTTACATGTTGAATCACTCTAAGAGTATGTTGATTTATCCTTTTTAGAAAGACATAATAATTGCTTGGATAGATCTCTTGATATTTTAAACCCAATGATATATTTGCATTACCTATATCCAGTGGTGGACACAAAAATCTGGCTAAGCAGGAGCCGAATTTGCTTAGTCAAATTTATAGCTCCCGGACGTATACGACAAAATACACACACACATATATAAATTAAATTAAATATTCGAATACATGTAATAATAATACAACTATTTTTGCATACTCGAGTCGAGAGATGATAGTTGATTTTGACGTGTCGTCATGCTCTGAAAGTGTTGCAAAATAGCCTCATTATCAATAGGTATACAAGTTTTTTTCTCGATATATACCACCAGGAGATCATTCATCCATTAATCTCCAATCATATTTCACAAATCCGTCTTGATAACATTCATGGCAGAAAATACTTTTTCAATAGATGCAGTTTGTCACTGGCTTAGAGTTTTAGCGCAGGGACTTCACCCGTGCGGCACTCCGGGACTCACGCATACCCGAGGTTCAACTTTTATCCGTCTTTGATGCTTACTGGTTTCGCCCTCCCATTGGCTCATCAGGGGAGTGGGAACAGGTCCCGACCAGTGTGGTGTCTAGATGGCACTCAGATCTGTCATAGTCAAGCCTCAAACCAGCGATAAGCTCTCCAAACTCAATTGGGTCGGCATGCCTAATTCAAGACAAACGCAACACCTACGGCACACACTCCATACTTTCCGCTATCCCGCAACCCACACTTTAGCTCATCAGCAAGCATCTCGCACATCCTGCGTGTTACGATAGTTGGAACGTGACATATTGCACAAAGGATGTTCTCCACTTGTGTAAGTCTAAGCACCGGATTTCCAAACTTAAGAATCACCACTGCAAAGACCACCTGTGTTACAACAATTCTTCTCACAAATCACTGTGGAAGCGTATGCATGGTATCAAAATGAGACAACCCCACATACTTGGCTGAATCAGAAATTTGTAGGTTTTGTGAGTAGTTGTTTGAACTCCAAAAGGAATGTTCCACAGTTCATTTGGTGCTCCAATTACTTGATAATATCCACCATATAACCCCAACAGAGTCATATTCTCAACAATTACAAGAATTTCCCATTATGTCAGATGAAAATACAATTGCCTCCTAAATCTTGAGACTTGAATCATTAACAGCAATTTGCAGTGACTAAAATGGAAAGGTAAAACCAAACTGCTTTACTCCAGGGCCAAAACATCTCAAAAGAAAAAGTAGTGACAATAGACTAATACGGGTGAACAATCATGCTGCTACATTACTGAGTTATGAAACTCCAAGTAACTATCAAATGATTGGATAACGAGCAGACTGCAGAGGCCTTGCAAGTTGCACTTGAACGCAATATAGAAAACTTCTTTTTGTTGGTTTTTAACGATGTTGTAGCTTAAAGAGTCGTTTCGTCTTTTACTATAGTAAAATCTTTAGCTGGATCTTTCACTTTTGTTTTTGTTCATCAAGAAGACAAATTCAGCTTTGATTTATCTGGGTGCCAGAGCATTTTTGTACTGGTGCCTTGTGCATCATTAAACATGCTCTTATAATAACCACGGAGTCGGACTTCTGTAATTTCTGCCACAGCAAACCTGGATATAACAAAAACAAAAGAACAGGTAACATTAGAAACAAACATTACTTTAACAGAAATTTCCACGACAATGTAACCAAACAAAGACCTGGCAGCACCTAAGCTTAACACAATCCAAGCCCAGGTTGACTCTCTCTTTGGTTCGGTATCAACTCAACCCTTCTGATTTCCACTTTCCAATTTGCTGGCAAAAAAAGAAAAAAGATTTCCACTTTCGAATTCGGATGAAAGATACACAAAACGCATTGACGAAGAACTTAAATGAAAGATTGAATCAGAAAGGAACTGGGAACATCATTACAAATATTTACACACGATTCACCTTTGTAGAAAGTTAAGCACCTCTATACAATCTAATCTGAATATCAAATTCATGGCAACTGTGCACACAATATAGCTCTGTGTTTTTGTATCCGAAAAGGCCGACTGTGAAACGCTTCAGGTTTTACAAGCCACAACCGACCATCCATTTCTTAGTCACTACTCTTATTATCAACAGTTTCTTAAATCCGGGTGATTTTGGGTGAGCATATCAGGTAGTTAAGCGATGTAAGGCCTATACTTTTGTTTTCATGGTGGAAGGCGCACGGTTTAGTTGCACAATATGTGTTCTTATACTGGATTCCTTCACCTGGTCACATAAACACTCTTCGTCAGAACAATTATGAGAGAGAATTTCCAATAAATGAGTTCTATCTAAATTTCATAATTCATCAGGAAAGGAGATTACCTGCATTGCTGCAATTGTTGACAAAAGATCTCTACATTGATCAAGCAAAGCACGCTCCTTGGCGAGTTTACTCACCGTGGAGTTCGCATCCGCAACGTATCAATAGTAAATTCATTAGAAGAAATACAGCATCAATCCTTCAGTTGTAAGTGAGATAGGACCATAATCAATTGTCACCACCTTCTACCATCTAAACTAAAGGTCGAGACGAGAAGAAACCAACTT
>CAODLS011827242.1:0-20921 GCA_948243855.1 Flueggea neowawraea | reverse complement strand
TATTTATGAGGGTTTCGGGATTCAATTGAGAGAACACACTGGAGGCACGAAAAACATACTAAATTAGTTCAGAGAGAGAGCTAGGTTTCAAGAAGAACACACCTTGGAGTGAATCAACATCAAGATTAAATGGATTGCTTGAAGATTGAAGGATTATCAATGGGTTTCCTTTCTTTCTCTTGTTTTCCTTTATTACTTGCTGTTGTATTCCTTGTTAACATGAACTAAATTCTTATTGCATCTGGATGAGATGAACCCTAGGATGAACTATTGACTGGGCTTTGTTATTTCATTGCTTGATTCATAAATTGAGACTTGCCTATGATGTTTATTGTTATTATTGAATTGATTCTACCAGTGTGTTGATTCTATGATTGATTGAATGCATGGGAATCGAGAGACTTGTCGTGTGTTTAGAATCACTCATAGGTGAGAGGAGTTGCACGCAAACCTAGAGATAGGTTGACCTAAATCTTTCGGATTAAGGTCAAACTTAATATGAGAATTCATAAATCATAGTTAATGCGACGTGGGGGTTTTAATTAGGAAGAGATTCCGATTAATCAACTTAACGTTAGATGTTAGTTAACTCGAGAGAGAGGCTAACGTATGTTAGGAATTCTTACGGTCCAATTGCATGAACAAGTGATTTAGTGACGAAGTCAGGTTTCACATAGGTAAGTTCTAGGGGGATTCATCATTTAGATGCCACGTTCATCTTGATTGTTTAGTTTTATGCTCTTCGTGTTGCCTTTTAGTGTGTTGTTGTGTCTTTATTTTATTTCGCATTTAATCACAGACCCATTTAATTCGTAAGCTAGATAATAGAAAAACAGTGATTACTAGTATTCTTAGTCTCTGTGGGATACGACACTCAGTACTCAAGGATCCACTTGCTATAGACGATAGGTACACTTGCCTTAGTCTTTAGGTGTAAACCTTTGACAACACCAGATATTGTGGCATTACAGGAATTTGATGAATGCAAATGTTGAAAACCAACCCAACCTTACTGATCACCCATATTGACTATAATTCACTTCCTAAACACAAATCTAACATCCCTTTCAATAATTAACCACAACTCATCAAAAACTCCTAAGCTGAAATTTGGATTCCCATGAAATCTAGAACAAACAACATCCAATCTTCGAAACCCATGAGGATTTAAGTTAATCTAGATCTCTCATACCTAGGCATATTAAAAGCAAACTCAGATTTAACAAAAAACCCATCTAAAATCATTCAAACCCGTCACTCTTTCTCAAGGACAAATCCATTTCGCTCAAACACTTAAATCCTCTAAACCAATGCTCAAATTGTGCTCTTCTAAGTTCATTCTAACCTAATCCAATGTTCTTCAACTTCCATTTACACAAAAGGAACAGAAAATCCGAACCCTAGCTCTATATAAACCCATTTTGTTCAAACATCATAACTTCCAAAACCAAAGTTAAAACCTTAAGATTTCGACTCCAAACATCCATAATATAACAACATTTAACTCCTATTAACATAGATCCAACTAGATCTGAACCCCTACTTCAAAACATCATCTTACCCAAAATAGGATCCCAAGAGATTAAATGATGAAATGGAAGAAAGAGATGTGTTAAAAGAGTAATCTTACCTCGAAAAATGGAAAGGATTCTATGACAGACCATGAGAAGTGAGGAGAGACAGATTGAGAGAGTTTGGAAGTGTTTTGGTGTGGAAAATGATGGACAAAAGGTTAGGGAAGGGGTATTTATAGACCCTCGGATCGACACGCAACGTTCCATCAAATTTCCAGTAGAAGCATAGCCATCTACGTGCATTGCGTGGCATCTACGCATGTAGAGGCAGTCCTGCGTGCACATACTAGCTTACAACGTGCACAAACGTGGGTTCCAAGAACCCATAAAAATTTAAATCCAAGATCAACGTACATTGCACCATCATTTATGCACGTAGAAGAAGTTCAACGTGCGCAAATCCCTACACAGCGTGGGTAGACGGCGTTCAGCAACTCTCGGCTCAAACCCAGGTCAACTTCTACGCTCCTAGACTCCCTTAACAACGCACATATATGACCTGAAATCTCCACGGTTATTCCCAGACAAAGAACAACACGCGTACTACATGTACTAGGCACGCAGACGGCTCAAGTTGCTCACGGTTTACGTCTCAGTGAAGAACAACGCGCACAAAACCACTCCAACGCACACAGAAGGCCTTAGGCACGTTCATGGTCCATCTCAACGATGATCTAAGCACACAGAAGCCTTTCAACGCGCGTTATTAAGCTCCAACTAACCTTAACACGCACAAAACTGCATCCCAAACTTACGACCTTAATTCCCATTGTTGTCGGGACCTAACAACTCCTCAAACTTGCAATTCATCATCTTGAAACGAATGTGAACATTTCCAACACCTTAACATCATCTCATACATTCGAGATTGACTTTGGAAATGAACTGACATCATTCGAAATCAAATGTCATTCCACCAGAGACCTTGTCGGAACTGGTTAGAATGCTATAGGGAAATTTCATTGGAACGGATGGGGTATTACAGGTTTGGTCGATTCAACTGAAGTGATCGGTTCATATCAGATCTTGATAATAAAGAACCGAATCATTTGGTTTGGTTGGCGGTTTACCTACCAAACCAAACCAAACAAAACAGATTTGAGTGCAAGCCTAATTGTTAGTGCTAATTATTGCCATTTTTTTCTGAAAAATTATGAGCCAATTGTATTGGCTAGCAAAACATCTTAGGTGTTTTATACAAGTGACAATTTGAACAAAGGCTGCATATTGCCATACAGACACAACCTGGCGATTTATTTGAAATGGGAAGTGAGATAGACAAGAAATCTAACTTGAGCTATTTCAAGCTGTTAACTTGAAATAGCTGATATACCGACAACACAAAATAAAAGGAAACAAATAACTTAATTCATTTGAAATTCATTTATTGTGTTCCCCTCTGTAAACTTGAGCGGATGTGCGAAAGTCTTCTAATATTATTTTAATTTTAACAATCTATAATAAAGTGGGTGTATAATGTATAATATAATATTTACCCCAATGATTTTACTTGTTATGTTTTTCTTTTATTAAATTTAAGTTACAATTTATGTAATCCAATATGAATATGATATGTTCATTATTTGTATTTTCGAATTTAATTTACAGCTACTTAGTTTTGTGTTAAAGTTGTAAATGCGCTAATTTTTTTTTAAAAAAAAGTGTAATAGATATATCTTATGAATTTCTTCTGACATTTGCATTCTTTTTATTTCTTTTTCAGAATGAATTCGAATCAAGCAAAACGGGAAAAAACCACCAATTTGTGACTCAATATTGTTGGGCCAAACACACAAACAAATCCGCACAAAAAAAAATAAATAATAGAGGAAAAGTGAAGAAAATACAGGAAATTTTTAACGTGGTTTGATCTCTCAATAGACTTACGTCCACGAACTCCATTAAAATAGTATTATAATTTTTGGAATGACAAAATTGTAAAAAGTCATCTCACTCTCACAAACCCAAACCCAGGTTACAACTCTAGTTAACTAGCATAGAATTTATGATATAAAACATCTAAGACTCAAAACCTATTTATAGGAGAGAGACCCCCCTTCTATTCTACTTTTAAGTAATGTGGGACAAGAACGTTTCTCAAATCCACTCCTAACCAATGTGAGATTTTGGAGAGTTTTCCCAATAAATCGTCCCTCCACCTAAATTTCCACATATCTCAATAATTTCAGAAAAACTAACTCTTTTCGCAGTCTTCGTCTTTTTTGTTCTACTGCTGGTTTTATTATTAAGGGAAATCCATCCAAATAGTAAACATTTTCTCTTTCTTCCTTCTTTGCAATATCAAGCTATCAACTTTGCGAAACTCTTTGTCACCAATGTACTTGTACCCTCGAGATGTCAATTCACCCAAATATATTATATTGTCTTTTGCACTAGGCATATATTTTATATCAGCAAGTGTTTTGACAACACTATTATGGAGTTTTGAGTGAACTCTTCCAACACCTTTGATCTTCAACTTTGAATTGCTCACATTATGGATGTAGCCAAAATCTCCATCTTTCTGCATAGTGTCAAAACAAGCTTTATTTCTACAAATATGTATGTCAGCAGCAAAATCCAACACCCAAGTAGAATGATCTTCAACAGGATCATTAGGCTAGTTTTAACGGGGCTAGGAATGGGGATGCGTTCTGCGCAGGAGGACGGGCTAGCTTTCAAGCACGGGGCCCAGTGGCCCCAAGCCTGACATTTTTATTTTATTTTTTTTAAAAAATCAAAATATGACCGTTAGATCGTTTTGATCAAACGGTCAGATTTACGCCAACGGTAATATTACTGATGGAGTACCGTTGGGGGCTGAAAAATTACCCTTTTGGTCCCTAACGGCTAGTTTTACCCATTTCACTATAAATACCCCTCTAAACACATTTTTTTATCATTTCTTCACTTCAAACACTCATTTCTCTTCCCCAAACTCTCTCAACTCTTAAAATTTCTCTCCATACTCTCAAATTACTCATTCTCCAATTTTTCCCCAAAATTATGGATCACAACAATGACAAATTTGTGAAAAATATGGGTTGTAGTATTTTTAATTTAATTTAATATTTAATATTTTATTTGTAATATTTTAATTTTAATGTAATTTTTTTATTTTAATTTAATTTTTAAATTTTATTTATTTTTTTAATTTTAATGTAATATTTTTATTTTAACGAATTATTTTTATTTGAATGAACACTTTTTATTTTAATGAATTTGGGGTAAAAAGTATTAAATGAAGTAGTAGATAAAAGTTGGGGGATTAAAATAAAATTGTGTTTAGTGGAAAGCTGAATAGGCGTCCCGCGAGACTCTCAAAGTAGCCCCTGAGTTACGGATGAAAAAACTGAGGGGTTAGGAACTAGGAAATTTAATAAAATAATAATAAAAATGCTGAACATGCATCCCGCGGGACGACTTCAGGGACTCTGGGTTACAAGCAGCCTTAGTAGCAGTCAACAATACATCACTGTAATATTCAACCACATTAATTGAAGATACCACTTGTTGGGGCTCAAACACACAAATAAATCCACAAAAGAAAATAAATATTATAAAAAAAGGAAAGAGAACACAAAAAATTTTTAACGTAGTTCGATCACTCAATAGATATACGTCCACAAACTCCACTAAAATAGTATTACAGTTTTTGGACGAACAAAATTGTAAAAAACTCAAGCCCAAGTTACACATCTAGTTAACTAGTCTAGGATTTGTGATACAAAATACCTAAGACCCAAAACCTATTTATTGGAGAGAGACCCCTCTTCTATTCTACTTCTAAGTAATGTGGGACAAAAACTTTTTTCAAACCAACTCTCAACTAATGTGAGATTTCGGGAGTTTTCCTAACAGATGTCAAATTTATCAAACCTTTTATGTTAGGTAATTAAGGACGTGGAAATTGAACTAAATCATTGATTAATTCAACAATCAAGTGGATTTTGTCCAATAAGTCATTCTATTGGAGTGTTTCCATCCAATCTTATACAAAAAGAAAGAGAAATTGGACAAGGATCTTCCTAAGTTGAGCTACCAAATCAAAGCATTCCTTAAGAAAATTCTAATCCAACTGCGATTTCAGGTTTTTAAATCAGTTTTACACTTTAAAATTCTTTTCATATATTTGTAATTGTATCATAAATTGCTATTGTATTAGCAAATTTTGAAGCAGAGATACCAAGCGAAAGTAATTGTCAAGAAGTTTCTAATCCAATCGTGAATGGTCAGATTAGAAATGCAACTTCAAGTTTGATTTGTTTTCTTTATGTAAAATTTGAAGAATCTCATTATTGAAGAATAGCACAGATATTTTTTGTCAAGAGTCCCACTTGTTGAAAAGAAAAAAAAGCAAGAGATAAAAATGCAAACAAAGATGTTGCCAAGCTTGAAAAGGGGGAGAGATTACAAGTAATATTTTATATGAATCGTCTTGTTAGAAAGAATCATAAAGCGGTTATTTAGTTGAGGCAATTTTTTTTTATTGTTTTCTAGACTAGAAAACAGAAATAAAAAATAAAAATAAAAAAATTGTTAATTTTTTTTTGATTAGCAAATATATTTTTCAAATGTTTTCAATTTTCAAAACATAAAAACAAAACAGAAAACAAAGAACATAAAACAGTTTCTGTTTTCTAAACTAAACATAACCAAAACTTTCTTGAGGCATTTGGGATTACTTGTTCAAAACCATAGGATTTGTACTCCAATAAAAGAAGACTCATGGAGCGAAATAACTAATGGCGAGGAGGACCACATGTAGACAACAATCAAGGTTACGGTCTACTTACCATTTTTGTTTTGTAATATATTGTTACAAAGAAATGCTGATTTTTTTTATAGGAGCATTATCAGATGGAGCTTTATTGGTTTATCCTAATAAAGTTGTAGTGCATATGAAGAATTTAAAGAATAACGGCAGAGAAGAATTGCACAGAAAATTTATAAAGCCTCTCGAAACGATGTTCTTAAGACTATACATCCACTTCTTAATAAAGAAAATTGGGAATGATTCATGAGTTGAGTCAAGTCTACTCAGATACAACCAAATCCCATTTGAATTTGAAAGTAAGCACAAACCATCAAAAAATAGACCATACCCTTAGGTGCAGATTGCCTTAACTTCATTTTTTTTTGCCGAATAAAAGGAGAGGTGATAGCGATCGGTAGGTGATGTACCTTTGTTAGGTGTTACCATGCAGACTTAAACCAAAAGGTACCTTCCCCGTTACTAAATATTCCTGTGAGCCATAGCTGACACCCGATAGCGGACTTGAACCCGTGCACGAGTGTGGTCACCGTAGCACCTCATCGAGGACAAACGAGCCGGGCCTAAACAACTCAGCTCTATGCAACACGGGTCCGAGTGACTATCGGATAAATCCGAACTTATGCCGCTCCTATATCTTGAATTTACATCGCGAACTGAAATCAGCGTACCCCATTCCGCTCGGCCACCCCTTGGGATGCCTTAACTTCATTGCCACCGCACAAACTCGCCTTGTTCGAATGCTCCAATTACAATAATGCAAAGCCACTTTTCGGATTTTTACACAATAGTGCTAATATTTTTTTTTTCTTTCTTAAAAATATGCTATTTTTTTATTCATCTAGAAAATATTATGCTAAAATAATTAAAAAAAAACATTAAATTTGGTTTGGTTAACAAATATATCATGAATACAAAATTAAAAATTGGTGACATATTTATTAATTAGACTAAAATTCACGTTTATTTAATTAATTTAGCCAAAATAGTATGTAGGAGTAAATCTGACATATTAAAAAATAATTATAACTCTATAACTATTTAACATTTTTTATTTTTTCTTTAATAACTTAATTGTCCAATAGTGTACCAATTTGGATTAGAGAGAGTATATTTATTTTTTAGTTTTCTTTAAGTACAAGCAAAATCTGCAAGTTGTATCCGCCCTCTCATTAAATTAAAAGATGGTACTACAATAAATACTTATAAAGAAGTCCTCATTGAAAATTTTTTAGGAAATTAAGTAATTGAAACTCAAAATTATATTTAAATGACATTTATAATTACTTAATTTATCTCAAAATTAAATAATAACATCTAAAATTAAATAATCAGTCCATAAAATTAAGTAATTAATAATAAAATTAAATTATTCGAGTGCATTATGAGTGCTTTATTGCAGTAGCATGTGAATAGGCGGGAAAAGAAAACCTTTCAGACTCTCACACTTTCCATTTGGAAAAAAAAAACTCTCACACCCACTCGCCACCACCACGCGGCGGCGATGATTAATGTCCTGAATGTGGCTGAGAAGCCGTCAGTGGCGAAATCAGTGGCGACAATACTGTCCAGGAGCCAACAGCACGGAATGCGAGTTAGAGAGGGGCGGTCTCGGTACAACAAAATCTTCGAGTTTAATTACACAATTAACGGCCAGCCTTGTCACATGCTCGTTACTTCTGTCACCGGCCACCTCATGGAGCTCGACTTCGAAGATCGATTCCGCAAGTGGCATTCTTGCGACCCCGCCGATCTCTACCACGCCCCCGTCCGTAAATACGTTCCCGAGGTTCTCTTCGTCTCTTCTTATGTACAAAGTGACGATATATTTTGTCAAATTTAATAATTTGGATTTTTCAAAAATAAATAAATATGCATTTTTGCATAACCTCTATTGATATGCCGAAATGTCTCTGTTCGATGAAATGTTGTGATTGAAGAAATGTGTATGTAATTCGGGTATTGGTAGGACAAAATGGATATCAAGAGGACGCTGGAGGAGGAATCTAGAAGGTGCCAGTGGCTTGTTCTGTGGCTTGATTGTGATAGAGAGGGAGAGAACATTGCATTTGAAGTGATGGAAGTGTGTAGTGCTGTTAATCGGCATCTTACTATACGGAGGGCCCGTTTCTCTGCTTTAATCGAGAGGTATTTTTTGGGCAAACAACATGTTTTCGTGTTTTGATGTTTTGTTAAGTTTATGTTGTCTGACGTTTGATTATTCTGAAAAATGCCAGAGAAATCCACGAAGCGTTTCAAAATCTTGTTGCTCCTAATCAGTGGTTTGCTGATGCAGTGGATGCACGACAAGTGAGAATTTTCTTAAATAATTATATAGTGCAATTGCATAGTTGGAAGGAAGGATGTTTTTAAATAATTATATAGTGCAATTGCATACTTGTTCAAGCTGCATATGATTAAATTCTTTTCTCAAGCTGCATTTGCAAATTGAGAATGTGATAATTTTTTTTCCATGATTAAATAGTTTTATTCCATTTCTTTAAATTAAATTCGCTTCTTTCAAAAATTTATTGCAGGAAATTGATCTTCGAATTGGTGCTTCTTTCACCCGGTTCCAAACCATGCTACTGAAAGACAAGTTTGCTATTGATTCTGCTCAAGATGAAAGAAATCTGGTTCTAAGTTATGGGCCTTGTCAGGTGCATGGATACTAGATGCTTACAAATTATGTAGAATAAAACCTGCTACAAATTTGAATATAGTTTTTCTATTTTAATCCCCAAAAGTTGTAATAATGCTCATAAACTACTTGTATTGGATCCTTTATGATTGCAGTTTCCTACACTTGGATTTGTTGTGGAACGATATTGGGAGATACAATCACATGAGCCGGAAGAGTTTTGGACTATTAATTGTACTCACAAATCAGAAGAAGGCCTTGCTACTTTCAGTTGGATGTAATCTGTGTACTTATGCTTTCCAGTTTCTTCAGAGTTTAATATTGACCTATTAATAGACTCATATGTTCCATAGGCGTGGGCATTTGTTCGACTATACATCTTCTCTCATAATTTATGAAATGTGTGTTGAAGAGCCAACTGCGACTGTAAGTCACATGAATTATATATCAAAATGTTTGTATTTGGATGAAGGCTTTACTAAATTGTGAAATTGCTAATTACCTGTTGCCAATCAGGTCACAAAGGTTCGGCAGCAGGAGAAGCTCAAATATCCTCCATATCCTTTGAGTACAATTGAGCTAGAGAAAAGGGCTTCGCGATACTTTCGGATGAGTTCCGAACAAACCATGAAAGTGAGCAGTCTTAACTCAAAGTTGTGCACTTGTGCTGTCTGTTGATGGCTTTATGCTGCATTTAGACATGAAATTTTAGATGAGTCAATATGGATGTGAATTTAAATCGTAACTAGTTTGGTGCAATGTATTTTGTGCACACAAGCACTGATGATTGTATCTTATGCTGTAAATCTGGATTCAAAATTATTGAATAAAATGTATTGTTTTCATGATGCAAATCAACTTGATAGGTATAATGCATTTAACTAATATCTTTTCCAAATGGAGCTTAAACTAATTGATTCATTGAGTACTTCTGCCCTAGTGACCATTATGAAGTAGTTTGCTGATATAATCAATAAAGGTTTGAAGCAGTAGAATATTTCCGTATTTTATTATATTCAGAAATATATCTACCTTATTCTTGAAATTTAAATCCATGGATATTCTGCATGTTATGTATTTTATAGATAGTATTCATTTTTGCCCAAATCTTATTTTCAAATCTCATTTTTTTGCTGCCTAAAACCCTTGTCCTCAACTCATTCTTTGATAATATATCAATGCAATTTTATGCTTTGTAGTTTTGATGTTTGGTATATCTCAGTCAGTCTCTCCTTATATATTTTTTTGGTTGTCTACCACAGGTGGCAGAAGATTTATATCAAGCTGGTTTCATCAGTTATCCTCGTACAGAGACAGACTGCTTTTCTAGCAGAACTGATTTGCATGTTGGTACCTTTGTCTGCATTATTGTTTTTTGTTCTGTTGATAACTTGTTCCTTTAATATATTTAAGGAATTTATATTAAGAGAAAAAGGAGAAAGACAGCTAAGAAACATATTGTGATAACCCAGAAGCATGCAGCTCAATCAAGTTATTGAAACTTGAAGCTCTGAACATAAAACATTTTGGAGTGGGGATCATGTGTATTTACAAGCTTGATACGTTTGCAGTAATATCAAAATTGAGCATCTGGGTTGAGTTTGTTAAATTCCATTAATTGCTGAGGTTGCTGTTGTCCAAGAGCTTATGTTGGATTATATCTGATCACGTAAATAACTGGACAAGTGATGTAGATTATGATAAAGAAATAGAATAACACATCTCCTCCTCTCATTCACTCACACTCACACATCGACATGCATACACACGTGTGCACGGGGACACACATACAAAGTTTTCATATGTTTGAAATGTTTATGCAACAATGAGTACAGGTCCTTGACTTTCATGGATCTAAATACTGTTTCTAAATAGAGTTGTCAACATTAGACTGCTTAAGCGATAAGCTATAGCTTTTAACATAATGTAACTTCTTCCTTTTTCCCCTTGAATTGCTTACACTTTGGGATATTACTTAATCTCTATTTGTAAGTTGTCAGATTCTTCCATTTTTCTTCTGATAGGGTTAATACTGTGGAAAATGTGTTTGTTTTCCTCTTGTTTTAAAGTTAGTTCACTATCTATCTATTGGAAATGAATCTAGTTGATACCATGATAAGTTTTGCTCTCTTGAAAGTAGTTCAGGTTGTTGGTTGTCAACTTTATATTTTGTATGTTGTGTTTTCTGATTTTGAGCTCATAAGAAATCCTTCAAATCAGTGAAAAACTAGAATAAGTATACAATCTTCACCCCCTTCCACAAACACCGTTATGAAGTCGTTTACTGATTTGAACAAGCAGCTTGTTTTTCCTCCGGCTTTTTTATTTATAAAAAGGTATTTTTTTAAACCATATTTTGTAACGGGGAAAGTTTTTTCAAATTAGTTGGCTTTGCAATCAATAGAGGTTGCACATCTTTGCGTTACGAATATTGTGGCTACTCTGTTGTGAATGTGTTTTGCATTTGTTTCTAACTGACTTAGGTGTTGTTTGAAGGGCTAAACATATCATGTCTTTATAATCTTAACCTGTTATAGACTATTGTGCGAGACCAACAAGAACATTCTGTATGGGGATCGTATGCACAAAGGTTGTTAGATCCAGGAGCAGGACTTTGGAGAAACCCTGGTAGTGGTGGACATGATGACAAAGCGCATCCACCCATCCATCCAACAAAATATTCTGCTGGCGAAAATCGATGGAGTCAAGATCATCATGTGAGTAAATTTACTCTACAACTTTTAATGGCATTGTGCTGATTGCTTCATGTTCTGATATTGTTTTTGGGTTGATTGGGTATTATGTTCCGTGTTTCTGAATTCTAGTAATTCTTTTTGTGTGCAGAAAGTATATGAGCTTGTTGTTCGCCATTTTTTGGCATGTGTTTCACAACCAGCGGTTGGAGCTGAAACAACTGTCGAAATTGATATTGCTGGAGAACAGTTTTCTGCATCAGGGAGAGTGATTTTAGCTGTAGGTATACTGTATCATTCTCGGATTTTATATTTCATCTCAACCAACGATTTTAAACTATATTATCAGTTAGATTTTGTACGATGTTTCCTTCCTCATAGTTCTTTTTTTTCCACAAAAAAAAACAAATCTAGATGTTTTTCTCTACTTCAATGTGCAGTTTTTTTTAATTCTTGCTTCAACATTTAATTATTGCCTTTTTTTTTGGTTAGCAAATAATAGGGATCACTATGAAATAGAGAATGAGTAAATATGTTAAATTGTATAGGAATGAAAATCAAAATGCTTATATTTTTATCATGTAATTGTTATAAAGCAAATCAAGTTTCCATTTGCATTTATTTGCAATTGTTTTAATAGATGGCATTGTTGTCGTGACCAGAAAAATTACTTGGATGTTTACCGATTTGAATCATGGGGAGGTTCAATGATTCCAACCTACGTGCATGGCCAGCAGGTTTGGTTATGCAACATAATATCAATTATTGCCTTCATTAAGTTTAGTTTGTCCAGTTTTTGGTAATTCATTGTAAAATGCACCCATTCAACATGCTTGGGTGGTCAATTGAGTTATTCTGAATGTTTAATCCACATTATTTTCGACATTTTCTATCCTTTCCTTGAGTTGTAGTATTCCTGACAGAAACTGGATCCATGACATGGTTTGTACACTACAGAAGCTAATTTTCAATTTTCGTTTGAAAAAGATGCTAAATATAAACTTAGCTTCTTAAAGATGGAATATTTGATTAGAGGCTATTATTAGAGGACTTGTTAAGTAATAATATTTCATTCATACTTGGCTCTTTATTAAGTAATTGGCCATGTGAAATAAATGATTAACAAATGAAAGGATATGGCAGAAAGTTTGAAAAAAATAATATGAATGTGAAGAATTGGTAATATGCAAACTGAACCTTTTTTCTAGATAAGAAATCGGGTAAATAATGTTCCGTATATTGAATTTGATTTTGCCAACACAATGGATATTGTTGTCTATCGCCATTTGCTTTTTTCTTTGCTGTTGTTTATCAGCCTTATCTATTTTTCTTTTCAATAGTGCCTTATTGTTATTCTATGAAATTGAAGGTATTAGATTGCTCTCTTTAATGGATGAATTTAAGAAGTATTTGTTTGACAAATTGGTTCATATTCCAGACTAAACAATTTTTTTGCTGTGTTGCGATACACTTTTTGATGTTCCGAACTTTCAATTAGTGAGTAAATTATTTTCAGAATTCATTCCAGAGTCAAATCTTGAATGTATTAAAAGCCATACCTTGTTTTCACAATGTTGCAGTTTATCCCAACTACATTGACTCTTGATTCAGGGGTTACCAGACCGCCTCCTCTGTTAAGTGAAGCAGACCTGCTAAGTTGTATGGACAAGGTGAGAAAATAATTACCTGAAAGATTTCATTTATTCTGGTGTCAGTTTGGAGACTCTGATAATGATATTTTTTCCACTTTAACCTGTTCTCTAAAGGCGGGCATTGGGACGGATGCGACGATGCATGATCACATTAAAAAGTTGCTTGATCGATTTTATGCAACGAAGGACGCAAATACTCGCTTCTCCCCTACTAATCTTGTATGTCACAGCTTTTCTCTAGAATTTTTTTCTGTTCTTATTATGTTAAATTTCTGGTCCAGCTGATGAAATTCTAGTCTCTATGTTAAATTTTTGAGCTTGGGTTAAATTAAAAATAATACTTGGTAAAATAGAAGTGATGGTAGGTATGGAATTTACAAATTAGGAATAGCTCCCATTTGTGCAGGTGATCAAATTTCAGATTGTTGTCATTGTAAAAATCAATGGATTGGTCTATTGAACATGAGAATTATTCCTCACCAGTCACTAACAACCGCTGCATCACATCTAATTAATTTTGCTATTATATTTTAGTCGTTAATAGCTTCAGAAAATTGCAGCTACATGGTACAGATTTCAGATTTCAAGATGTGTTTTAATGTTTAGAACACCCAAAAGGATTTGTTCATAAAATAATAAAATTGATGCATCTGCAAAAATAAATGAGATGTCATTTTTACATCATTCATCCTTCATTGTCCTTTTACTAATACTCTCACTGTTGGTAAGTCTTAGCTAATTAAGAGTCTGTCATTTTATAATTTATTCACTTCATTCCACCTATCCAAAGAAGAAAACCTAATATCGAACACCAGATTCCTTTCTGTTTAGTTATCTGCTCTGACTATTGGTAATAACAAAATTTGGTATTCCCTCCGTTCCCTTTTTAAGGATTCAGCACACAGATTAAGAAAACATTTATTATTGTCTTAATTTTATACTAATTTGACTCTTATACCCTTTCGAGTAATAAATGCAAATTTTGAAAAATGTGTGAGTTGATATTAAATAAGGGTATTAGTGGAAAAAAATAATTATACACTCTTGAAAATGATAAATGAAAATTATTTTGGAAAAGAGGAAATTTCTTAAAAGGACAGTTGAAACGGAATGGAGGAAGTATTAAAGAATGAGAAAAGTTCTGAGACCTGTCATTGTAATGTAGGTTTATCTCCATGGCATTTTATCTGAAAAATTTAATCCCTGAATGATAGAGAAATAATGCTAAATACATACTTATGTTGGCAGTGCAATTCTAAATTAGTCTCTCAATGTTACTTTCCTTGCTGAAGATATTTTAAACTGACTTGGATTTATATCTAATATATAAATGGTCGGTTGCTACATAGGAAGGACACATTGCTATTTGGGAACCTTTTCTTCTGACATTTGATTTTTTTTTTTAATCCGAACAAGATTAACCCAAAAAAGTTGGATGTATTGTATGCAACTGATATATGTTACTGGAATTCTTTCTACTCCTGGAAACTTATCAATTATTTAGCTACTGTTTTGATGCCAGTGAAAACTGGATCCTAGTTTTGTGTTTAGAGATTACAGAATGCTTTGATGATTTTCTCTGAAATTATTTTTTTATTAATTATGATTACTTAATAACAGGGTGAGGCGCTGGTTATGGGATATGATGATATGGGGTAAGTTTGCACTTTTTCTCCAACGGTTAAAAATGTTTGTTGGGTTGACCTTTTATTTCAACACTGACCTGCCATGAGTAAAGAGAACAAAATAAACAAACTATTGCACGAAATAGTACATATGAATGATTTACACAAAACACTATGGCATATCATTAATTATTGTGCTGTAATACGACAAAACCAATAAGGTGCCGCAATATTTACATTTTATACTGCACAAGTTGAGATCTTTTGCGGCACGAGAGGTTAAAAACTGCTGGTAAGATTATGTATAATATGTGTGAAGAGTATCTGCCTGATTAAAACTATGCTGTTATGATGTTAGTACATTTGAATAATTTACATTATAGTTTCCTATAGCCTGGTAAACTGGACAGTGACGCACTACTTTGTTTTTCATAATGTGTACACTTCTCTTGAGGAGTTTATATTTTTTAGCTTGCATTTTAGTCCTATCTCTTTTGTTGGTTGATAGTGATGCTAAATTGAAGTTTTCTTTTCCCAGCCATGAACTCTGGAAACCAAAACTTCGGTCAATGATGGAATATGACATGAAAGAAGTTAGTGTGGGCCATAAAAGTAAAGCGGAAGTTTTGGCTTCCTGCTTGCAGCAGATGAAGGCCTGTTTCTTGGATGTAAGTTTGTTTTGTCATATTGGAATAAAGTTGACATATATATCTTCTCAGGTTCAACTTATGCCTTTTCTTTTTCTTGCTCTTAATATAATGCACTTTTGATTGTTTCCAAATTATATAAGTACATAAAAATGTCATGCCTTTTGTCCACATTCAGTTGTCGTGACTGAAAATGTTTGCAGGCAAGGTTAAACAAAGTAAAACTCCTAGAAACAATGGAAGTATTCTTTGAAAGGTGGGTTTCATTCTCTGATTGTTGTTAATAATATGCTCTGTTATCTTCTATCACTTTTTTTTTTGGAACAGATCTGATAGAGGAAGCAGCGATGATCATCATGCAGCTGGCGAAATTGTTCGACCATGTGGACTTTGCCAGGAATCAAATATGGTGTTGAGACGCAATAGGGTAACAATATGTTTCTCACAATTTCTCTATATTGTATCAACATGGTGATGCTATTGTCACGCATCTCTTTGAAATAATATTGCTTCCTTTCGTGTGTGCATGTAGGATTTACTTTCTCTCCCAAACTGTGTTATGTGTCTTTCTTGTTCGCGTCTTCAAGTTTTCCATTTCATCATGACGTTTCATGTGAATGTATTGATTAATTTCCTGTCCCAAATTTTATTAAATGTCTTTCTTGTTTGACTGTTAAAAGTGTGTTCATATTTTTCATTTCATGTGGACATTCTAGGAGTGATTTTGAATAATAGTGTGAAGTAAAGGGTTTTTTTCTTTTTGTTTTCTAAAGTCGCTCTTTAAAGAATTAAAAGCTGAACTTTTCACAATATGGAAGATGAAATTGGGTGGATAAGAGTTTTGTTTTGCTGCCTCTCTAGGAACTGATTAGGAGCAAAGTTATAAATTGCATATCTTGAACCAGTTCTTATGGCATGTTATTTACCTCAAATACCATACTTTTAATTTTGCTTCTTCTGCAGAAGGTTCTTTATTGTGTGCAAAATATCACACAACCATATCTACATGCTTTTTTTTTTTTAATTGTGATGTTCGTAAGTGATGGATAATAGCGGAGAGAATTTTTCCATAAGAAATTGTCAATGACACTTAAATTTGCATTCCACACTTAATGATTGTTGGATGATTATATACCTTTCAAATTAACCAACTTATGACAGTTCATTTTCTTTTTGCTTGCACTATATTTTTACCTGCCTATTTTACAGATGTGGCTTCCTTGGATCAAATCTGTGCTTATAGTTTTGTCTATATTGAAAGAAGTTAATACCAAAGTCTTTTAAATAGAAATATGAATTTTCTTTGGCTTCATACATAGGAACCCCCGAACTTGTTTTCTTTTTTCTTGTTACCCCCTGAACTTTGCATTGTAATTAATTACCCCCTGAACTTGTAAAAACGTATTTTTCAGGACTTATCTGCTGACATGACAATTTTCTGATTTTTTTTTTCCTGAAAATTGCCATATCAGCAACTCTGAAAAGTTTAGGGGGTAATTAATTATCCTACAAAGTTCAGAGAGTAATAAGAAAAAAATAAACAAGTTCAGGGGGTTCCTATGTATTAAGCCATTTGCTTTTCGTTGTATTTTTTGATTTCACAATACAATAATGTTATCTTGTTCCTCACGAATCTGCCTGCTCACAACAAACAGGATGGCAATTTTATGGTTGGATGCTTGGGATACCCACAGGTTCGCATACTTGTTCATCATAACTAAATATCACATTTGGCTTTTAATATATTGATACTTAATCTGTGTTTATGTGTTTGGTATGGTCCTGTTCACAGCTCTTTTATATGTTGTTATTATTCTATTGCATGTAAAACTGTTTTGAAATTTTAGGGATCATGTCTTAAGTTATATGTTTACCCCAATTATGTGATGGGTATCGAAAATTTTGTTAAATTGCTGGTAAAAGATGTAAACTTTTTCAACCAGTAATGTTTTAAGATACACATTAAATAATTTTCTCGAAACTGAAAACACTTAATTCTATATTGACTAATTATAATTAATTAAAATGTTGAATTAAACATATTCTCAAATAAGAACATGTTTAAATCAACATGTTGATTAGTTTATGAAGATTAACTCACTAAATAATTTACAAGCTGAAGTTTTTTTTGAACCTGAAAAGTTCAAGTAGTTGAATGCATATATCATCAATTTTTAAGTTTAAAGTTCAAATATTTAAAAAAATAGGCTTAATAGAACTTCATAACAAAAGTTTTAGCTTTTTTGTTTTCGTTCACTTCTGGCATGAATTTTCATGGTCGTTTTTTTACCGCTGAAGCTGTGGTTTTGTCCATATGTTTGTGTTGCCACGTTTATGCTAATTGTCACATCATCAGGACATCAATGCCACGTTAAATTTTAACAGCAATTTCTGACGAGTGACTAAAATGTGCTAAACTGAAACACATCAAAAATTTTGTGTATCATTTATTATGAAAAATGTTTGTGGCAAAAGTGAAAATAAAGTGCAAAGATTTGTGCCACAAAGTTCTATTGAGCCTTTCCATAATACTATTACTTGCTCCATAATTATGCTACCACAATTCTGCAATTCCATTTCATTCTATTTTGCTAAATCAAACAAGCAATTTGTTTCCATAGATGGTTTCATTTGTTTACTTGTTTATCTGGTTGGAATAACTAATTTATATAAAAGCCCTGAAGCTTGTTCAGTTGCCAATGTTATTACAGAAACTTGTATATATATTCTGGGTGAAAGCACTATGGAATATGTATTCCGAATTTTGTTAATCTCATAGAAATTTCATTTTCTGGATTTGGCTAAAAGTTTTGGATTGTGGTGGTATCCTCAATTTGGGATCGCCGTAGACCACAGACTGGACTGAAGGTTATACATAAAGTTAGGATGAAAACATTAGCACAACATTATGATATTATTAAATAACTAACACAACATCCGCACTATACAACGGAAACTTTTAAGCGACTAAATTATATTATTAATAGAAACAAAAATATTTTTGACAGTTTAATGCATTTTTCTTATTGAGAATATAGATTTTAAAAGATTTTTTCATATACAACTTATTTTTAGAATTATATGAATTTCGTTTCTTATCACAAAATGAGAGCCTTCCACCCAATTTTACTTTTGACTACTGCCACATGCATTTGACTATAAAAAAAAAAATTAAAGTAGATTAAGACCGCCATGACTGAAAATAGTTTAATACATTTTTCCAATAAAAATTTATTATTTTAAACTTTTATGTATAATTCTTTTGATCATTTTAAAAATATTTTTTTAGAAATTGATTGTTTATATATACTCAAAATTTAAGTGACTTAACTAATATGATATGTCGAGAAAAATGATAAAAAATGTATAAAATAAATTAATCATTTATTGCATAATCAATAAAAATTCAGATTGTAAAAAAGGTAATTGTTTGAATATATCAATAAAGCAAACAATTGATCTTAAATAAACCAAAACCTTACATTTATCTTTAATTGAATTTTAAACAATGTTAATTAAAATATACTTATTAAGACAATCAATTTGATTGTAAATTTATATAGATATTAATTTTATCTGCATATGTTTGTCTATCGCTCTCTAGTTGTTTACCCAAGCATTTAGATTTTTTTCATATTTTTTTTATCTTATTAATTGAAAATCTTTTCTGTCAATAATATTGGTTATAGTTGGGTTTTTTACTTGTAGAATTTTTAGATAAACTTAACATTTTTTGTTTTATTTTTTCTTTGTCCATTTATTTTTTTTTTAATTTCTCTAATCAATCAAATAATTTGATGGATATTATTTGGTCATTTCAATGTTTTGTTATAATATTTCCAATAATTTTTTTATTTTAAAAATTTTCTATTACTTAAAAATATATAAATATTTTTTATTTGAACATATAAATCATTTGAACTAAAAAACACAAAATTACAGTGTATAAATTTTAATTTATAAATTTTTAATAAATAGTCTATTTATAAATTATAATTTCTATAAATAACATAATAAATGTGTTCATATTAAAATGTTGTGACACGTTGCACGTTAATGTCTTGTCCAATGTCACTTGGTTAGATTGACAAATATCAAAATATCATGAATGTATTCTCCTTTATATTAATATATAAATGTTAATCAAAATATACTTATTAAGAAAATCAATTTAATTGTGAATTTATATAGATATTAACTTTATTCACATATGTAATACCCCGAATAATTTTTATAATTATTTTTGGGATAATTATATTTGGAGTAATTATTTTGAATAATTATTGATGGATAATTATTTTTGGGAATAATTATTTTTGGATAATTATTTTCGGAATAATTATTTTTGGATAATTATTTTTAATAAATTTGGGTAAAATTTTGAAATAATATTTTTTGTTGTTAATATGATTTTTGAGGTATATTGGGTAATTAAATTATGGAAATTGGTTGGAATTGAAAAAAAGAAAGAAAAATGGAAGAAAAGAAAATAAAAATTGGACTACAGGTCGTCTGCAGTTGGACCAAACGGCGTGTCGTTTGCGTCGAAGAGGAAACGACAAGTCGTTCGCGTTGACGGACGTTCGGTCGTTCGTTCTGAAGGGACAAACGACGTGTCGTTCGCGTCGCCAAACGACGTGTCGTTTGAGTTGTCAGACGACCGGTCGTTCGAGTCAACAGTAACCGACTTCTGACTTAACAAAACGACGTTGTTTTGAACAAACCAAAACTACGCCGTTTTGAATCGAACCGAACCGCCCAGATTTCTTTTTCTTTCTTCTTCCTCGTTTTTCTGGTTTCTTCACCGAACCTCACAGCTCTCTCTCTCTCTTGTTTCTCTCTCATCATCTGGCTCTCTCTCTAGTCTCTCTCTCATCATCTGGCTCTCTCTCTAGTCTCTCTCTCCTCCTCGTCGGCCGGCAAGCCACCGGAGGTAACCTCTTTCTCTCTCCGCTTTTCTTTGGTTTGTTCGGTTTGGTTTTTGAATGAAAACCGAACTGAAATTCGAATTTTGGGGGTGATTTTGGATGGTTTTTGGACGGATTTTTATGGGGTTTTGATGGGGAGAGTGAGTAGAACATGAATCTAGCTTAGAAATTGATGAAATGTGGATTTTTGATTGAAGGGTAATTTGGTCTGAATTCGGTTTTGATAGTTTGGCTCGGTTTTTGGACGAACCGAGGGTAGATTCGGACTCCTAGGATGATTTTGAGTTGAATGGTATGGTTGAAATCCTTGGGTTATGCTTGGCTCGGGATTAGGGACTAATTGGTGTCGTTTTGTAACGAAGGGACTAAACTGAAATTTTGATTTTT
>CAODLS011827155.1:0-21293 GCA_948243855.1 Flueggea neowawraea | reverse complement strand
TTGGTGAATGAAATAGTTAAGATTATCTCGAACGACAGCATCAGTGTCCACAAGATCAAACTCAGAAACTTGAGTGCTTTCTGACATACTATTGGAAGAGGTCCAGCACAAGATTTTGGAAATTGACAGAGGAAATACCTTGTTCCAAAAATTTTGACAAAATTCATAAGGGTCAAGGCAATTCCTACTTATTTTCAAGAGTTAATTAAAGTACTTCGAAATTTCAAGCATAGATCATGACAAATAATTGCGAACAAAATGAGGCGACGAGGTATGAAAAATACCTGGGTATTACTGTTGATAAAAATTTAGAAGAATCTCCCCAAAGTCCAAGTCGAAAGACCTAAAGAAAGGAGTAAAGAGATTTTTAGTACAAAGAAATTTATATATATAATAATTAAAAAAATTTGAATTGGTATGAGTCAAAAAACAATTTAGTCAGTATGGAAAAAAAAAAGAGGAAGAGAGATGGAGAAGGGTGGAGGCGTCTGAAGTTGAAGTGATTAGTGTTAAATGAAAGTGCATCTGATCATCATGGATGCTGGGCTCCATTGGCTTAACAATGGAGCCCATTTAACAAAGCCACCAATGACATGTCGTTGGCCTCAAAGGTTTCCGACAAAACGACATGTTGTATGGATGAAATAAACGGTCGGTCGTCTAGTTGATTGTCCCAGCAGAAAATGCGCCAAAACTGTTGAAGGAGAGGTTCGAACCTGACTTGCTCAAAGCGGAGCATAACACATCACCACCTGAGCTGGTTGGAATTGGTGATGTGAATGCCCAAGGAAAGACTCATGTTAAATGAAGCTTAAGCCAACAAAAAATTCAGAGAAATTCTCGGAGCTAAGATTCGAACCATGGTCTGTAGCATTAGGGTGGTGCTCCAAACAATCTGATCCAACTTCAGTTTGTTGTTATATTTCTGAATAATTCCCAAGTTAAGCTTTGATTGAGGCTGATCACAGTTACCAGTTCTGCGACGGTTGCACCTTTTCTCATTGGCATGTTTGTGAAATTCGGAGTGATATTCTATTTAACCTTTGATTCGGTTGGCTTTTTGGTTAAATAAAATACCACTCTCAGTTTATCTTCTCAATCAACCATCAACACCGGTCCACCCCTCCATTAATCTGCAAGTTAGTGATAGAAAGGCAAAGCAACAACAACAAATACACACAACAAGAGGAAAATCTAATAATACACAAAGGCAATCCAAAAAATAAAAAGAGAAGAGAAGCCAAGAACTAAGATTATCACGACTCACTAGGTTCCGTCAACTGACGAAGCAAAAAAAAAAAAAGAGGAAGGAAAAAATCGATTCGGGAAGTTGAAGAGTTGAGGCAAAGACCAAGAATGTAAATTGAAGTCTAAATTTATATATTTGGAGACTGATTAAATGGGAAATAAATTTGGAAGATCAAATCAGAAAGAAAATCAAAATCAAATCTATGACAAATAAAAAAAAGATATGATTACATGCAAAAAAAATTAAAAAAAACGCGTGAAAGAAGCGGTCCCGAGTCAACTCTAAGTTGACTCAGTGCAACTTGCCAAACATCACACTTAGCCCTTGTTTGTTGTCTAAATTATGCCATAGGTCCTTACGTACACATTTTATTGACTAAAGGTCTAAACCAGCCTTTAAAGTTTCAGAAACTTTTAATAGTCCTTGAAGTCAAAAATAGGCCATGAATAGTCCCGATAACTGCAATCCTGCAATGACAAAAAAAAATTGGATTGCTAAAGAGGAACTCAAGCATAAATATTTTTACTCCTCTCTCCGGGACACACGAAAATAGGAGTCGGGAGCAATTGATGTAACATGAACTTGAGCCCATTTAGTCCAACTCATTAAATAAATTCGAAAGCCCATAAAGGATGCCATATTCTAAAAATATTTGTAAAAATTACATATATGCCCCTACTATTCTTCTATAAATAGGAGTCTACACCACATTTTAAAGGTACATTCTCTACACTCATACTTTATACCTAAAATTCTGTCGAACTAAACTCTAACTTGAGCGTCGGAAAGTCCCTCGAGAATCAACCGGCCTCATGTTGATTTTGTTCTTGCAGTATTAAAGGTGATTCAAATTGTTCGTAATCTATTATTCATCTACTCATCTGTTTATTTCGTGTTGTGGAATTGAGGCAACACCACCTATGAAACATCTAAACCAAATGGCCCAAACAGAGAAGACTGACTGGTGTGTGCTACCAAAGTTTGTTCAACTGGTATGTGCATTTGGGAGAGAAACTAAACTCAATCACCCTTCTGGGCTTCCACTTAGTTGCTTCTGTGAGATCGGGTTTCGTCTCGAGGGAATACTTCGCGAATGAATGTAACATTGCCAAGACAACGAACAACCTTACAATTGATGATCCTTTGCGCATGTTTTTGCCCACAATTTTAGCTCTCTTCAATCTTGCCGCTTTAGCCCAGTGTTTGTTGACAAATAGAGTAGAGAAAGAAACTTGTAAGACAGAGGCTCAAAGAGCAAGGAGATGGAAGAAGAGACTGAACCCATTGGAACATCAAATAAATGTTCATCAATTGTTCTTACCTGGCATTCAATTTTTTTTCAAGATTCAACATGAGGCTTAGAATCTAATTATCTTGAATTCTAGAGAACGACAGACTATTGGTATTCTACAAAGTTAGCTCAGCTTTCATCATGTATATATCATATTCAAATGGTATCGCACATTGCTTAAAACGCTATGGAATCAATTTTTCCTTGTATTTTAACACAAACATAGCCCCAAATAAAGCTGAAAACAACCGACAAAGAAAGACAATAGCCTTTCAATTTTGAAGTGCTATTTTATGTGAGCATATATGTCACTTTGTGTTGTAAAAAAATACGAGGATGAAAATAAGAGATTAGGACCAAACAAAAACAAGTGCATCCCTATCAAGATGTCATTGCCCATTTCATCTCATCTCTGTGAAATTGGTATCCCCTAAGGCTTTCATTCCCAATATATGAACTACGAAAGATAGGAAGAACACCACCTTCCCTGCAACTACCTATTATCTCTACCATTCTAGAAGTCATAACCCCAGAAAAAAGTATACTGCCGCTGAAATTAACAAAATAAGCACTGCCATGATCAAGTGCTTCAAGTCAAGTAATCTTACATCGATTCTCCTGGTACCCTCAAGATCCAACCCAGAATCTCCAGATCCCACTCTAGTTTTGCCAACATGAGGATTTTCCACCTGCAGAAAAGCAAAAGAACATATAGCACTACTATCCAAGTTCTCATGTTTTATTCAATCCTACCTAAAGAAAATAACGAAAACAAAAGTATAATTCTATGATAAGATAGAAATGTTTTCAGGCTTACGTAATTGTAATGTCTTGAATATTTATATTTATATTTAACAGTAAAGAAATTCATCACCGATTCTACTTTCAAGCTTTGTCTTCACTATGTTTTCCAGCCTATTATATATTTACATTTAGTGAGTCTTGAGCCAGAAAAAAGGCCCTGACAGAGGTTCAGAAGGCAAGGGTGAATAAAGGACAAATCTCGTTCAACCATGTCAGTTGCAGTTTCATATTTGCCAAAGCACGTCATCAGACTTGAATTTGAAATTAAGAACCATTCATATGGGACTTGTTACAGGTACAAAAGAAATGAAAGAACCAAATTTTCACTTCTAACTGAGAATGTGCAACATAATTTATGATAATACAGATTTGATATGTGCTACCTCACAACCAGCAGCAGATCTCTCTTGTTCAGGAATCAAAATTCTTTCACCACTCCCTTTACTGCAATGCTTGGTAGCCACAACAGGCTCATTTCTCATTACCAAGGTTCTATTCTCCAGCGCCAATGATGTTATCTACACAACACAAAAAATAGGCCTGATATGAAATTGATGATCAATTGAAATGGAAATGTTCCCACAACTGTAAATAGTTGAACTACAGGATTCTAGAGGCAATTCTCAAAAGAACAAAATCAAATCTGCGAAGTCAAAAGATGATACCAGGTCTCGCATTCAAATAAATGACAGCGAAAATTCAAATATTATCAATACAATTGCAAGGATATCTAAAGGAAGTAATGTCAATTATAAGAAAGAAATTTTGAGAAGTTTCAGCTTCCAACAAACAAAGTCAAGTGACATTACTCTACTGCCTATCAATCTTTGCATTCAAAATCTGTTATATCATCTCTATGAATGTGTAAACTTTCAAAGTTATCGTACTTCTTTATCATCATGAGTTCAAGATTGAAATGTGTTCTTCTTTAATCTTGAACCATAATTTATTTATTAAGTTATTAAAACTAACAAGAATTTTCCTTGAAAAAAAAAATAATGTGTTTTAGAGTTGTTCACAGGACATACCAAACAGCCATGTCTCATACTGGCCTGCCATTAATGATAGCTTAAGAGACGTCAAATACTAGGAAAGTTTCGTAAAAACTTTGAATTATGTGTAGTGTTCTAAATATATAACCTTGTGTATCAATCTTCTTTAACATTATTGCTCTTTTTCTACAATATATTTATAAGGGAAAAGAAATATTCTACAAAACAAAATCTAGTCACAGAAAAAAAAAATAATGACATCAAATCATGAACTGACTATGCTTATGAGATGTTAAAACCTGCTTATGTAGGCGCTTTCTTTCAATGGCCAGCTGCATCACCAAATCAGTTATTACTTTCGAACGAAAACCAATGTCTTTTGCAGTCAAAATTTTCATTTCCTCAGCTTGGTTCAAGGATGCTTCTAAGGACTCCAATCTACTTCTCAAAAAGCTCAGCTCTTCATGCAGATCTGCATTAGATTCAGATAATATAATGCACTTATCCTCTGCATTGTCTGCTCGGCTTTCTGCCTTTGAAAGTTTAGATTTCAGATCTTCAATTAGATTATCCATGTCCCCAATTGTAGAATACAACATATTTTGTTTCTCCTGACTGGCGTCAGCAGATGCCACTGCATGTTGAAGCTTAAGATCAGATTCCCTCAATTGCCTCTCCAAAAAATCCACCTTCTCATTGATGTCTTTGAATTTTCCCAACTCTTCATTAAGTTCTGTATTAGTCTCTGTTAATAGTGCACACTTGGCTTCTGCAATCTCTGCCATGCTATTTGCTTTAGACAGCCTATCTCTCAAATCATTGATCGCATTTTCCATATCAGAAATTTCAGAAGATGAAGCATTTTGCTCCTCAGATTCTTTCAGCTGCTTCTCAAGTGAAAATACCTTCTCCCCCAACATGAAAACCTCCGAATTAGCAAGAATCAATTTACTTTCAGCTTCTGTCAAACTATCTTTCAAGTTGTCAGTCAGAGCCACAAGGAACTCATTATGTATTGTACTGCTGCTGTTAAATTTTTGCAAAGCACTTTCTTTGGATTCCAACAGCTCAACAGATTTTTCAAGCTTCTAACTTAAATCAGCTTCACGTTTCTTTGAACCATTCAAATTGAACTGCAAAACCTGGATCCTACCGAGGAGCTCCGTTGAAATTCCCATGAAGACTTCAGCAGCATTTTCTGCTGCAAACCACCTTTCATAAAAATCCATTGCTTCTTCCTCCATAAAAAAATACTTCTTGTTCTGCAGAGAATAACTTATGAATGAGCTCATCTTCAACTTGCCTTGATTCAGTTACCTTCTTCTCAAGATCAAGCTCCCTTGCCAGAGACTTCTCTAGCATTCTCAAAATATGTCTCTGTTGTTCAACCGTTTGCATACTGATCTTTGAATTGATGCTAAAAAAGTGGCCATCTTCCTCCCTATCACCATTTCCTGTCAATATGCATCCATTAGAATCCAGAAGTTATTTTACTTTAGCATAGAAATCGACATTTTTGGTTGCGATATATATTCATGTAATTTATTATTTATTAATATTTTCTTTTGGTCAATTGTTGAATTGAATAAAACCAACTAAAAGGGGAATCGCTCTATATAACCTCTTTTTTTTATTTTTACATCGTAAACAAATAAAGAATTCTTATTCAGATTATGATTCCTAAAATCGGAATTGAATGAACAAAACAATCAAAACAATATAAAGAGAATATTCATTGGAAAGAGGTATAAAATGGCCAAACCTATTTTTAATAAGAGACAAAATTATAAAAATAAGATTTGCTACTTCTAGAACTACTTTACAATTAGACACAACTTATTGAACCTCTGAAACAAAACTTCCTAATAAATTATCAAGTATACCTTCCTAAAGGATGAATTGAAAAGAACAGCCACGCGTAAAACAGATTATCAAGTATTAACTTCCTAAAGGATCTGCAAACAGAAAAAATCATTGACTAGGTTTAATTTAGTGCAATGATGCCTCTGACATGTCTAAAACAAACATAATTGCCGTACTTAATTAAATGAACTGACAAGCAGATCCGCATTAACAATTTAAATTGATGTGATGCCCCAACATGGAACACAATAATCAAATTTTGATTGATGATGCAAGTGACTCACCATTTTCTTCTCTGTTCAGGCATGACAATGTCCTGCAGAACCTGGTACTCTGCTCCCTAATTTCTGAGACTTGATCTTTCAGCTGCTTCAGTGATTTTTCACAATCACACAACTTCTCATCCATTACAATGAAAGTTTCTCCAACATTTTCATATGGAGATATTGTATCTCTAACCTTACTAATATCTCCTTCTAAATTTGTTATTAACTTATCCACATCTGTCACCTCAGAATCTAAAAAACCTGACAAGAGATCAAATTCAAGAGCCTTATCGGCTGAATAATCTGATGCGTTCCCTTTTGATGAAGCAAAGGATTCAAAATCACCCTCCTTTGTTGCCACATGCATCATAAGAAGATTTAGATTAATTAATTTCTCTGAAGCATGAGCAAGATCTAATTCCACTCTCGTTAAAACTTAGCCTGCAGTTGCTAACTCTCCAACCGTCTCTCCATTGGTAGATACCTCTACAACTAAGTCAATTTTACTTGACTCAACCTCTGGATCACTAGTTCTGACATCATTGAGAGACACAGCAGCATCATGAGCGACAGGAGAATCCATAGTCACCTGTTCAGCCTCCAAAAGCTAACATTACAAAAGGAAAGGAAAATAAAAGAGAGGCTATTGAATAAACAGAAATCACAAACAACTGTTATTACAATATAGTATTACATTTATCTCTAATACGGTTTATACTGCAAGAGGATATAGTAAAGCAATTCTACAACAATATAAATGATCCAGAGTTTGCCATGGAAAAATCAAAACGGCCTACAATGGACAATAATACCTTGTGATTCTGCATCGTCAATTATCGTGATTTATGTAATGTTTAATTTTAAGGCTTCAAAAAGCCAAACACGAAAGTCACAAGTAAAGCCACATTGTCAGGGACCATTTGAATACCAATATCAGGGCAGCAACTAGTGATGAACCATATAGTAAGCTCGATTTGCTTGATCTCAAAACACCAACAAATACAAACTCGCAAACAACTCATCAAGCATTTAGGCAATCGGAGAAACGCTCAGCGCAAGCTTAAAGCTTCACACACCATAATGAAAAACATATATGACTCTGTATGTAATGTAATCCAGAATGTTGTGAATCAACCAGAATAACATAATCAACCTGAACACAAATTCTTCATCTAATGCATAAAAATAAACCAATTTTCATTAATCTAATTATAACCGTTTTTAATCATAAAACTCGTGCAGTCACATCATTCATGATTAAAGATTGTATCTTTTCCATTGCTCATAATGCTTATACATGATCTTCAATAAATAACAACCCAAGACAACCCACCTGTCCAAAAAATAAAACACACCCTATATTCTCCTTAGTTTTAGAACAGAAACAAACAAGTTATAGAGATATTCGGTCGGTTTCAGGGAAAAACAGAGAAGAAAGCAAGCTCAAAGAAAAGAAAAGAACATAATGAGAACGTACCCTTTTGAGAAAAACTTGTTGTGATGAGAGCTAGTAGAAATTAATTCCGAGGAGATGAAATCAAAAGTGGATTGGTTTTGGTGTGTCGAAGGAACAAGGTGCAGATGAAATAGTTTAGGTTAAAAAACAAGGTAAAAGGAAAGTTGAAATAAGAAAGTAAAAAGGAAGGAAAGAGGAGGGCTAATAAGCTTGTCCAGAAAAGGAAGTGAATCCAGTGCCGCATGTTAACGTGTATATTGGGATGTGTGACACGTTTCACCAATTACACAGACACATAAAATTTTCTTTAGCCTTGTTTGGAAGTTTAAAAAACTATGGAAAAGAAAAAAATAAAAATAAAATCTTATTTCTCTCCGTCTCTCACCAATTTGGTGAGAAACAAAACCAAACTTTAATTTCTTTTTATTTCCATCCATTTTAATTTATTTCTAAAGAAAATCAAATTTTCTTTCTTTTTTTCTTTTTTTTTTCCTTTCCATTGAAATAAATAATGGCTTAGTTGTTCTTGTGCAGTGTTTGAAATGATAATTTACCGGGAAAGTTTGGATGCCAAACATGAACGCTCTAGATTAGTTTTGGTGTGTTTTTGACTGAGAAATTGAAGGAAGTGACGGTGTTGCGTTAGACATTACATCAATATAAAAGCCAGAGAATTCTTTCTCTCCTGTTAAGAAACTTGACGAATAATCAAGGCAATGGAATTACGGTTACTGAAGAAATTAATAACAACTCTCATTAACTCCTCTCTTTACCTCTTATTGTCTCTTCACTCTGTATCTCCCTCTCCCTCCCTCTATTAATTTCTTCACTTTCTCTTCTGTAGCATCAACACAACCATTGTCAATCATCATCAATTGATGTAGCCCTTCCTCTCGTCTGCATCTCTTTTGGTGACACAACCCAGAAGAATGGTTGAAATTAGAAAAAAGATAAGAAGAGAGCTTGGAAAAGTTCCACATCGCACCATGATTGCAAAAAGAAAATGATCTATATTTTTCTTTTCGTTTTAGTTGTTTCAGATGAAAGTTCTGTTTTTTGGGTCTTGCGGGTACATATGAAAGAATTATGAGGAGCGGATGGCATAGCACAACGTGGACGCAATTTTTCTTTTGCCTCGGCGTTTTCGTAGATAAGTTGTCCTACAAAAATGCTGAAGAAAACAAAAAGGATATGCAATCTTCAAATGGAACGTTGAACGTATAGAAGCATTTGACAATGCTGTGCGCTGCGGATACAAAGTAGAAATTTGCAGATTGAACCAGCAATGAAATTGTTGCCATGCATCATGGCTTCAATGGACATTTGGGCTTCTTTAAAATAGTGACTTCTTTCTAAAAAAAGCTTATGTTCTTTTTTCTGCAATTTTTGCTCACATTTTTTATTTTGAGAAGGGACAAACAATTGTCTTTGATTGTGAAGTTTGTGCTGGATTTATTTTGCCCAAAAAATGTCGGAATGGCCCCATAGTGATGGTTGGAGCCAGAAAGTATTCTATTTGAAAATACCCTGGAGGTTTTTGAGTTGCTCCTCTTCTTCTTCTTCTTCTTCTTTTTTTTTTAACAGTTCAAGATTCTTTCATTAGCATTTTATAGCTTTTTCCGATTATTTTTATTCTTGCATCAAGTTGAAATGAAGTTCGGAAAAAGAGGGAGAGATGAAATGAATAACTGGTATTTTTGTCATTAAAATCAATTTTACCTTATCCTGTATGCCTTGTCAACTTATGGTGACATAGTTGGAACTGATGTAGGTATAAGGGAAAACATAAATATGCTAGAAAATAAATGTTAACTTTGTAAAATTGATAAGTGCATGAAACTACTTTTAAAAGTATTAATAAAGAGAAACTATTTGTAAAAATACCAAAATTTAAAATTTTATTAAATTTTAAGCATACAAGGTCATAGTAGACAAAAAATGTCCACCATTTGTCACTATGTACACCATCTATAAGTTTATTTCATTTAATAATAAGATTTTACCAAATTTTTAAGTGGACAATGAGTATACATATGGTGAACACATATCCACTTTGTGTCCACCATCTATAAATTTATTTTGTCTAAATAAATAACGTGTACATATGGTGGACAAATGAGTCCATCATATGTCCACCTGAATTCAAAACTAATTTTAGGAGTTGATTGCTAATTTGAGGATTGAATTGTAATATTACAAAACTTCAAGGGCACGTATAATTTTTTGCAATTCACAGCTTGTTGCAGCTATGGTTTCACAACCTGGCTGGTGACAACGGTTTCCCTCACTCTCCACCACCAATTCATTCGAAATCATCCACCAAAATCGCTCCACCGTTTGTCGTCGATCTCTCTCACATTTCTATTTGTCACCTATTCATTGACTTGTACAGATCGCAATGACGGAAGTCAAAGAGAGAGGAAGGACGACGAAGATCGGCGACAGCTGATGAGGAGATAGTGCAACGTTGATTAGCTTCTTTTTGTGCCAGAGATCGAGACGACAAAGAGAGAGAGGAAGCATTAGTGGAAGAGAAAGTCGAAGAGAGAGAGAGAGAGAGAGAGATGTTGAAGAGAGAGACAAAAAAAGTTCGAAGAGAGAGATGAACTAACAAGAAATTTAAATAACATAGCTGACATTTACAAAAATAGATTCTCAAATCTAACATTTTGGGAATAGAATTATAATCTTGGTAAGATTACAAACTTGATGTGTGTTGTGTGATACACCGTGTCATTTCCCCACAAGTATATGATAGGGAGGCTCAGTCCAAAAAAAAAGTATAAGGTAAGAAGGCAAAGACGTTTGGTTGTAGTAAATTGAGTGATAGATAGTATAAATAAATTATAAATTGCATAGAAAAAAATAAAAAAATTAATAAGTTTTTTAAAAATTATAGTATATTTAATATGCTATATGTTTTGGCAATATGCCAAAACCAAACACACATTATTAAGCTTTTCGAAAATGTAGGCACCAAATTAGAATTTTGACCAAACCTCTGGATAATTTCTAGTAAGACTTTTAATGAAAGGGAGAAAGTAAAATTATTAATTTTAGGGGAATTTACTTAAACAAACTAAATATTGGTTTCTTAGCCAATTAGTTCAGTTCCCTATTTTGGAAAATTTTATAAATTATTTTATATTATATAATACAAAGTTTTATGTTCACTTTTTGCAATAGGTCAAAAATTAATTAAAATATATGATTTTTATTATTTAATAGTTGATTTTCATGAACAATTTTTCAATAAAAAAATTTATAATTTACTGTATATAGTTTGTTACTTGTGACTAGTTTGTTACTTGCGAGGTAGAAGAGTAGCAGCCCAATACTGTAGCTACATGTGTACATCTGTTGAATGGCAAAGCCAAGCCCAAACAAGGTCGTCAAAATTAGGTTTGCCTTCTCACTGGGCAAGAAGGACTCGCATAATCTTCTCCTTTTAGGATTGTAATTTAGAAAGTTTGGCCATCTTTCTTCGTTTATGGTTGAGAATTCCTACTGAAAGCATCTATAGTCTATACAAGCATATTGTACAGACAATGAATAAACAAAAAGAATTAAAAACTAACCTTGATATGTGCATGGAATATGAATTAGGGCAGCAATGATTGATGCTAGTTTTACGAACGAATCATGGTCTTGTTAGGACAAGAATGCTTGATTGTTTTTTGGCCTACACACTACCAAAATATCAATAACAGGAATAGAGTGCCTAGATTAAGAAAATCTCTTTTTCCTTTGCGAAAGGGTCGGTGACTTTATAGAAGGACGGACTGCGTATTGTTTTGCTTTTGTGTCTACTTAGAATGGCTAAACCCCCATATGGTTCTCAATAAGTGCATTACAAAAAGCAAGTTCTCAGGAAGTGTTCAATTTTAATATGTTTGGTTTTAAAGAAAATTAAAAGTAAAAAAAAATAAAATTCTTTTAATTGCTCAACTTTTTAGTTTGTGAATAATTTAGTTACTAAAGACACACACTGACTTATAGTAAGTAAAAACAAAACAATACTAAAATACCCTGTAAAAAAACAAAAACCTACACCTACATGCTCTTTCCCATACAAGCCACAAAACAACATCATTGAAGTTTTGAATTTTTTTGCCAAGATGTTATTATAATAAATATTTGATCATCTAGAATTTAACATTTTTTGTTAATTTTAATTAATTATGAATTCTTTTGATTAACATATATCAAAGTGAAGTCCATTTCATTTAGAATTTTAACATTTCTTTTTATTAATGATTTTATAATGAGGGCATTGTTGTTTTTTTAAGCTACTTCTTAAGAGTAAAAATTTCAGTCAAACACTCTATTGAAATAATTCTCTGAAATTTATAAGTGAACCAAACATAAAAAAAAATTTAATTTTTTGCAGTGAAAAACTTTCCTCCAAGTGTAAATTCCTTGGAATTAATTTTTTTTTATAAGTTAAATTATCGAGCCAAACAAGGGTTAAAAAGTTTCTAAACTTTTGTCTACATAAAATATTTATATGTAGACCCTAGGGGGCCTTCCTATATCAACTAGGAAGTTGATTCTTATCTTTTTTTTTTAACCGGATGGATTTAATTCATTAAATCAAAAGGATACGATGTTTGACAAGGTAGAGGAGAGTTCGCCCCCCCCTCTCTCTCATAATCTAGTAAATCAACAGTAGCACGTGACAAGAATTGTGCAAGCCTATTTGCATCATGAGGCACATACTGAATAGAAACATTACAAAGCTTAGCCAAGACACTGCCACATTCCTTAGCAAATAAGTGGAAATAAGATTCACCCATTCGTCCTATGAAATCTCATTAACTGCACCAAGAGAATCCGATTCCACAATCACCCTCTGTATCTTTAGCTCCTTAAGCCAGTATAAGACATCCCTAATGCACCAGATTTCTGCAACTTTAGGATCCGAACAACCATTAACAAATCTCGTCAGAGCTGTAACAATAACCCCCTCCGAGTCACGAACTACACAACCTAACCTAGATTTGTTCATACCAGGAAACACTGTAGGATCCACGTTAGCCTTCAACCACCCCGAATTTAGAGCCTGCCAAATCCTACCACTGTTCTACTCCCTCTTGACGAGCTGCTCAAACCAGTTGTTGAGTTTGATTTTGATGATAATGAATGCAAACATCCATGAAAGAGAAGCAAAAGTGTAGGTTCTCTTATAAGCATCAACAATGCACATTACTCCATTATAATGCACGTATCATGTGAAAAATGGAATTAAGGCATGTTGAGGTGGAACCCATGGATGTAAATTGGATGGCAATCAGAAGCAGTAAGCATCAGGTGTTGAACTACATACGTAGCAATCCATCAATGCACGTAGTCGAAGGTTCAAGTTGATAAGGAAGACGTTGGTCTGCAAGAAAGGTGTGTAGATGATGAAAATCAATGAAGGAACTGATCAACGCACGTTAGGATTGAACTATGCACATAGATAGAGCTTCAGATGAAGACAAAGATGAGAAGTTCTTTTGGATTTGAATTTGAATATTCTCTGACATGCTGACGTGAAAATCAAAGGTGCAATCTTGATTATGATTGACAACGCACGTTGATGAACATCTGGGTGAAAGTGCATTTTTTGGAACATGGAGCAAGACACGCTAAAATGTTGATCAACACATGCCAAATATCATTAAGGCACACTAATGAAAGATGTTTCTTCAACCAGAAGCACCAAAACTTGAACAAAGCACGTTGATGGCCAATAAGATATCTGATGCATATCTGAAGAACGTACATTGAAGATTAGTAACACACGTTAATGCTGATGATGTCAATTAAAATTAGAATTCTCTACTCTCTCACAACGGCTATTTCAAGGCTTCCAATGTCTATATTTCTAAGAGTCACTATAAATAGACACAAAAGGAAGGTGTGAGAAATAAAAGAGACACCTTTGCTATATTTTGCTACTGTTGTTTCTCTCTTCTGTATCTTTCTAACCCATTTGAGCTATTTAGTTGCTATCATATTTTCTGGGTTTGTGTGAACTTGATTTTTCTATATCTTAGGTTGAATCTGTAACAAACAAGGTTGTTTGCTTAGGGTAGATATGTTTTCTTGTTGAGCTTTAGAAAAACAAAAGTTGTTGCTAGCAAGCCTTAGAAAACTAGAGGTTCGTTTGCTAGTTGAGCCCGTAAAAACTAGTGGTTCGGTTTTCTAGTTGAACCCGCAAAAACTAGGAATTCAGTTTTCTTGTTGAGCCCACAAAAATAAAGTGTAACGATTTTCCATTTGAGCCCGCAAAAACAAGGTGTAACAGTTTGCTTGTTGAGCCCCGCAAAAACAAGTGGTGTAATCGATTTCCCTCCATTCAGAAATGAGAAAGTTAGTGGATTGAAATTCTCTAGTGGATTTAAAGGAGTGGATGTAGGTTAAGGAAGACCAGACCACTATAAATTGGATTTGTTCTCTCTTTCCTTACTCTCTCTCATTTACTTTGTATTTGCATTTGATTTATATTGTTGTGTATAGATTGAATCTTTTGTTTTAAATTGCTTCCACATTTAACTTTGATTTTAGTTTAAAAGAACTTTGTTATTTATTTTAGTTTACAAAAAAATTTCAACAAATTTTTTAACTTGCTAAAAATTCAATTCACCCCTCTTGCCATTTTTGTTGAGACCAAATCTTTTCACCAGCTCCAAGCAACTGAGCTCTCCTCTAATCCCTTAATTTCCATTTTGCAAAGTTGACTAATTCAGATGGATTTTTCGACCTACCATGCCAGATAACATCATTGCGATTTTTTCAAATAGCCCAAGCAACCATTAAAGCCACACACAAAACTTCAACATTCAGTTTGTTCTTTTTTTTTTTGAACTTATTGTTTATATCTTGTAGTGATTAGTAAATTCATATATTTGGATTCATCAAAAAATGGTCTTGGTTCCACCGATTACCTATTATAGATGGATTCGGTTTTCCAACACCAACCTTTAATCATTACTTGAAAAATTATCATACAAAATAAGGTTAATTTTATTTGCGGTCACAAAAGAATAGGAGTATGTGCACAATGACAAAAGTCATTTCTTAGTTTAGATTAATCACATAAGTTTTGATGCTTCGTCCATGAAAATCCGGCTAAATGCCTAATAGATGGATAGATTAGCTCAACTTAAACCTGTCAACATATATGTACAACTTATCGTTAAAAAAAGAAACATATATGGACAACTTATGCGACGTGAGATGTCCAACTAAAACGTCTCTTCTTCTTTTCTCATTTTTTCCTTTTGTTTTCATTCTACCAACAAAATGTTGGCTAAGTACTAATCTTAAATAAATTATTTGCCCAAAAGATAAGGATTTAAATTCTAGAAAAGCACATATTAAGTGCTTATTTCGTTCATAGTAATGTTTAATGTTATGTATGTTACATTTCAATGTCACGTGTGTTGTACTTTAATTTTAGTAAATTTAATTTTATGTATTTAAATTTAGTCTTAATTATACTTAAAACTTTAATCTCAATAGATAAATTTTAATAATTTAATTTAAAATTTTTTTAATAAATTTTCTTATTAATTTATTAATAAAGCTTAATAATTTAATTGTAATAGTTATATAGAATTTCTATTTTGAAATATTTAAGATTATGTGTGATAAATATTGTGGGTCCAACTTATTAAACTTTGAAGAGTTAAAATATTGTGAATAAAAGTAGAATAAAATAAAGTATATTAAGCTGAAATTACTTTACTAATATGTGAGTTTCATTACACTCGGAATGAGTTGAACCATTATAGTTACCCTAAGAAATGCCATAAACGGAGAGAGTAAGCTCAGCTCTTATTTGCGTGTCCCCGCATCCAACTCCAAGTGACTTATGGGGCCTTTGATAGCGAAACAATTTCGACTATTATATGCATTACTACGACTTTTCATGCCCTCCAAACCTCATCGCCTTTGCCCTTTCCTTTCCTTATCACCGTCCCTCCCATTGTGAAACAATCACAAATATATTTACCATTAAGCTTCAATTCATGGGGTCACTCCTATTAAAACAAGGGCTTTATATTAGAAAAAACTTATAATTATTATATAGTAACACAACTAGCTCCACATGGGCACAATTTTTTTATTTTATTCTATTTATTGATTAAGAAAAATAATCTAAAACTTAATCAATTTTAAATTATATGAGAAATAATACAGAAATTTATAAGTTTTAATTATTAAGCCAAAAGAAGTAGAATTGATAGTTTTTACGTCCCGTCTTTTTTTGACATATGTATTAAGTATAATATGGTATTTCTTAAACAATTTCTCCCTATCAGTTGAATCAAATAATCTTGTGTTAAAGAAAACAATCTTTTGTATTTTTACCTTTAAGTTTCTATTTATATAATTTATAAAAACAATAATTTTTTTTGAAGAATTTCTTTTTTATTTAACAAAATAATTTAAATAGAAAATAGATTATATTTTATGTTTTTTTTTGCATAAAACATCCATAAAAACTAACTGAAATGAAATAAAATTTATCTCATGATTGTAGTAGCTATTGATAATAACGTCTGCTAACAATAGTATAGTAGTTTTTTTTAGGTAAATTGTTTCTTTTGATGACTTATGAAAGTGCGCAAGTAGCATATCATTAGATAGTTAATCAACATGAATCAACATGGGTCCAGATACTAACCTTATTTCCAGCAAAACCAACAATGAACAGTGGAATAATAGGATCTCTGCAAACCTCTGCAGCTGAACTACAATCACCACGGACGAGAACATCTGTTGATTATGTCGTCGAAGTGCCTACTGATATCGAATTGAGTATAGAGAAAAATTGTATTTTTCTCCTGTTCTTGACTTGAAGAATGTGAAAGACGAGAGGGAGAGAGTATAGAGAGAGACGTGAAAAGTGAGGAAGAGAGCCAGAGAATTACGTGAAAAATCTTGTATCCTCTTATCTCCTTTTCCTTCTTTATCTATAACTCATATTCAGATAAGGAAATTAATTATCTACATAGGCTTCTCTGTTAATTGGGCTCACTTGGTCTAATTAAAAAGCTCACAACCAAATACAATTAAATGGTTGAGCACACTCATTATGGTCATGGGCGGATCCTGGCTCCACCGATTATCGTCATGGGCTCTTATACCATGGCCCAATAATTTTGCAATACTGAGAATAATTTCCATTGCAAGGAGAGCAAACATAAACCCAATGTGAAAAACATTAACAGTTGAGGTTACGAAGCAATTGTGATTAGCTAAGAGTCTCACATTGAAGAGTTGTGATGTGTGAGAATGATTTATAAATGATGCATACTCATAACTCATTGTCTTAAGATTTTGTGTAAAGATGTTATGTCAGACCCACTTTTGTGTTCATTCACTAGGTCCACGTGCGAGGAGGATCTCTTTGAGGCTCCCCAGGTCCAACAAATTAAAATTTATTATTTATACTATCTAAAAATAATCATTTAAAACTATAAATTGCTGAAAAATTAAAAATAAAAAATTTATTTATATGCCTCTTGAAGTTCCATAATTAATATTTAAACTAATTTTTTATAATACATCATTAAATGAATTTAAATCACCTTAATTAATTAATAAATTTATACATAATAAAATTACATTTAATGTGTCCTATAAATATTAATTAAATTTAATTTTACAAAAAAATTATTTAAAAAATTATTAAATTACTACAAAATTTTAACAATCAATGGAGAAATTTTAAAGAGTATCTTTCAAATTTCCTCTTTATCCGGATTCATATATTGTATATGATGATTTTTGACTTAATTTGTGTTTTCTTACATTAAATTAAATTAGTAGATGGAATCATTAATCGTCCTACTCAGATTAGTTAAAGAAAACTTACCAATAGTTAGGCAGGCTTTGATCCCTGATTCACTTCAAATCTAGCAAATCTTTACAGTTGTGAGAATTACAACTGCATGTTTAATATAGAATAATTATGAGAAGGAAGCCAAATATGATTCACGACTTTGATTTGAGGCTTCTTTTAATATTTATTTAAGTAGCTATAATTGGTGACGAAGATGACACTAATAATATTTACTTGCATTTCCTGCAAGAATTCTGGCATTAGTAACGACAAATCTGAGAGTGGTTCTAAATAATCTTAACTTTGTCATCTTCAAATGTTGTATTACAATGCATGATTAAGACTACCACTTCATTGCCATCTTGACTTGAGGTTTATGCTTGCTTTCTGTAAATTAATTCTTGCAAAATAATTAGGACTACGAAAAGCGATGACGAGGAGAGCATATTGTCCATCAGCATGAGACCATAGTCAGGCCAAGGTATGGTTTTTGGAATTTCCCCAACATGAGATGGTGTATAGATATAATCTTTTGAAATATGTTAATTTATTGTTAAAATAATATGTTGAATTTTCTGGAATTTCATTAAAAAAACACGTAATCCCTACAGACAATACTAATTATTATGGATCAATTTTTTTGACAATTATTAGACCCCACTCTACCAAAGTATTATTATTCGGTCTAGATTTAAAATCCTCAAGTTTTTATTATTAAAAAGACATTTCGATAAGTTGAGATATTATGATGCTTATAAACTACTCTTAATCTATCAAAATCTATTAAAAATTGTATTTGTAATCGGATTATGTACCTCACCTATCGATTTAAGTTTTAAGTGAATTCGTTTCTGATGTAGTATCACAACTTGGTTATACTTATAAGCACATTTATTAAAAGAATTATGGCAAATACTGAAGGCAGAAGCAACTCTCCAATAATTAAATGAATATGCAAGTACAAACACGCATAAAGAAAAATAAAAAGAAAGTGTGGAGAAGTGATTTACTTACTATTTGGGTGGCTGAGGAAATGAATTGGTCCACGTTGAGGTAGTCGACCCAATCAAATCTAAGTCTCTCTAATTTGTTTCATTCAAATGCCTTGTCCATACGTTAATTATTATCGTTTTATTGACAAGTCACGCTCATTATTATATGGTCTTTGTTTTGCACTTATAGTTTCAACCTTCACACGTTTCTGTTTTTTTTTGGCAATTTTTAGAACAACACCGTTCCTATTGGCATCTTCTATTTCTTATGAAAACCATTGAGAAACTCCAACCCAGTGTTGGAGTTTCGTTTTTGCAAGAGATTTGTGTTGAGTTGGCTCTCTAACTTAGTATAATTCTTTGCTCTATTTTCAAGCGTGTAAACAGTGCCGCTTCACATAGATTTTTCTTTTTGGTTTTTTTTCTTGTTTTGATCTTATTTTTATTTTATCAAGCTATATAATTAATTTTATTTAACAAATAATTACGAAAAAAATTAAGTCTGTATTTAATTTATAAAAAATGATAGTAGAAAATGTGATTTAGAGATAATATTGAGAGAATATTCTTTTTTAGAGTTAAAAATAGAATTATAAGTTAAAAATATTTTTACTGTAAATACTGTATTTTTGTGAAAAATTACTATATAATAGAGTTTTGGGTTGGAGATGATCTAACTCCTACCCATAATATTTTTTTTAAAGATGATAAAGACATTGTTTTTATTTTTTTTTTGATGGGAGACATTGTTTTTAATTATAAAATAAGTTTGTATATTAATTTAGCTAATGCGCCGCTGCAGGTACCACACAACATAAACACATTAGATGCAACTAAATTATACAAATATAAATTGGAGTCTAATCGGTGATATAAATGAAAATTGTGTAATTATCTTTTAAATTTTGGGGTTAATAATACCAGTGGTAACATAAGTTTCGAGTTTGATCACATATGGTCACAAAAGATAAAAATGCTATAGAAAAGTCATTGCTGGGTTTTTTTGCTACAAAACAGTCATTGTCACGACCCAAAGTCGGGTCGTGACTAGCGTACGAAGCGAACCGTCTATGAAAACCCGGCTTATCTTGTATAAGCCTCGGAGAACAAAAACTAACCAGATTCATATTATTAGTCGGCTTATTTACCATATTAAAACAGTTTAATGAGATAAGTTTTTCGAAAACAATATTCCCGAATATTATTAAAATATAGTAATAATACCAAAATACTAAATAATAGTTCAAGTAAAATACGTTAAACATTATTTAACAAATACAAGTTCATAACTCACTACTCAGTGTGGAGCAACTAACATAACAGAAAATCTAGCCCGAACAATAGGGCACTCACTTAGCGCGGAAGAGCTAAACGTCCGCTATCAAGATCACCTGAAAAGTGAAGTAAACAAATACAAAAAAAAATAATAGGGGTAAGATTCCCTAGTAAGCAGATAACACAATAGAGCAGCATATGCTCCTCAAAAAGGTTTTGAAAACGTTTTCGAAAACTACTACATGCACGCATATAGCCAAATAATATTATATATATAAACACTCGTATATATAAATAAATTAGTTCAAAATTCACTTTGCAAACTTTTTTGTATATATAACAGACAACAAACAATTATTGTAATTATTTAGATGAAGAAATTTAAATAACATGTTTACTTTTTCTCAAATCCCAAAATAGCAAAATGTTTTCCTTTCAAATATTTTTTTGAAATTCACATTCACTTCCGAATATATTCCAAAAAATAATACCCAAATATTTTCAGAGATAAATACTCAATCTATTTCAAATATGATTTTCAAATTATTTTCAGAGTTGAATACTGTAATATTTTCAGAGTCAAATATCTAGATATCTTTCAGAAATAGTTCCAAATATTTCAAAAGTGTAGTTCAAAATATTTTCCTGAAAAACATTCAGACAGTATCAGAGTATATATATATATAAGAGTCATAATATGGGATTAGAACAGAGTATATATACAGAGGGTAGATAATAGTATTGTGGACTCTGCCACCAGAACAGAGCATGCACTTGGCCGGATACATGATCACCCATTTACCCAAGCAACGAAGGTCTTGACAGAGCATTGATATATCAAAGGTTATGATGCCTCGTAACAAGGTGTCCCATATCAAAATGTTTTTGCCGAAAACATTGAAATATTTATTCAAAATATTCGAAGTACAAAACAGAGTATTTATACCAAAATACAATCACTTTCAGACAAAACGTTTACTACAAAAAATTCTTTTATTTACTTCAGAACAGAAAGTTCGTAGAAAATATATTTATTTCAAAACAAATCATTTGTCTCAAAATATTCTTAAGTCCAAGAAGAACAATTTCTACAGAATATACCTTGAAATCCATAACAGAATGTTTGTTACAAAAAATATAATAAATATTAAACTATAATATTTATTTTCAAAAACCATCAAAATTCTCAAATAAAATTTAATTTCCACAACATAGATTTTCACATACATCAGATTTTTTTTTAGGAATTTCAATCATTTAATTATTC